>PVIW01000649.1:0-82101 GCA_004026585.1 Noctilio leporinus
AAAAAAAAAAACCAGTACCCCTTACATAAAAGATTTATACATTCTGGTATAAAGGAAAGTTCCAGAGGCCCAGTAGATACCAATAAGTCATTTCTAAAATACAAGAAGACATTCACACTCTTTCTTTAAACACAGTCATTTCTTTCTCTCTCTCTCTCTTTTTTTTTTTATATGTTGTATTTTTTTAAGATTTTTTAAATTATTATTTTTAGAAAGAGGGGTAGGGAGAGAGGTAGAAAGGGTGAGGCAACTATGTATGGTTGCCTTTCACCTGCTTCCAGCTACAGATCTGGCTGGAGACCTAGCTTGCAAACTGGTTATGTGCCCTGGCTGGGGAATCGAACCAGCAACCCTTGGGTTTGCAGGCCAGCACCTATCCACTGTGCCACCAGCCAGGGCTATCTTTCTTGAGGGTATTGTCAAGAACTAGCTTCTCAAGTCTCAGAAGAAAACATCTTAAGAGTGAAATATCAAATTCTCAAATAAAGAAAGATCCAGTATTAATATTATCACACTCTAGGTCAACTTGAGAAATTTGGGAGAGGCTGGACCAATATGGACCATTAATTACAATGGCTTTTCGCTCTTGGGTTTTATGACCATGGGTTAGTTGGTAAAGTATTTTGACTTCCATGGCTTCACCTGTTATATGAAGCTTATAATTTCAAGGTTTCATGTTCTAGAGCTCTACATAGGACCACCACCAACTTTATATACTAGATACACTTTATCAGGTATTTTTTATGTATAATTAGGTTTCCATGCATATATCTGTGTCTTGCAGTATGAAGAGTTATAATTGGAACTGTATTCTATGCCTATAGAGGGCAATTGAAATTGGGTATTGACAAAAGAAAATAGACTTTCTTGCCTATACGTCATTTAAGGATACAATTCTTTGGTGGCACAATAAAGGATTCCCAGAAACTAGAGACAAGAGCAGAAATAAGATTAATCCACTTAATACCACTTGGTATAGATACAGAGAATCTATCTCAGATAACTACTTCACAAAGAAATGTTATGAAACGAATTAATGAAAAGATAGAATGAGGTTAATAAATAAAATGAAATAAAAAGAAAAAGAAAGAATAAAAGATCACAAGAACAAAGGAGGTACAGAAAAAAGTTTTAAAAAGTAAGGAAAAAAGTTTGGAAAGAAAAGGTAAGAAAAGAAGATAATTTCTCTCCGAAAGTCTTCCCTTGTCCCACATTCTAATTAATAATATTATGAATTTTAAAATGTGGCATCATATTTTATAAAGGTAAATATATCTGTAACAATTTGGAAACAGCCCAAGTGCCCATCAGTAGATGAGTTTATTTAAAAAAAGCTGTGGTACATTTACATAATGGAATACTACACAGCCATAAGAAGGAACTTTTACCATTTGCAACAGCATAGATGGACTTCATGGTTATTGTGCTAAGTGAAATAAGCCAGTCAATAAAAGACAAATACCATATGATCTTACTTATATGTGCAAGTTAATGAACATAATAAACGGACAAAATAGAAATAAAGGTATAGATACCTGGAACAGATGACAGCTGCCAGAGGTGAGGGACAAGGGGAGAACTGGATAAAAGATGAAAGACTTAGCCAAAGAACATATATACACACCCCACAGGCACAAACAATAGTGTGGTGATGGCCAGAGGAGAGAGGGCTAGGGCTGGGTGGAGGTGGGTAACAGGAGGGAAAATGGGGACATCTATAGTAATGCTTCTTTCAACCTAAATGAGTCTCACAAGTCTTTTTTGGAGCTGGAAGGTTTTACTTCTTGTGCATTTATCCCATGCAGCCAGAAACTCCAGTTCCATACAAAGGTCATCAAAGCAAAGAAGCTACCATTTTAGGCCTATGCAAAATGTTAAAAAAAATTTCTATGAGGATTCTAATCCTTCTGCAGTCATACTCAGTATACCAGGCTATTTACAGAATTAGTGCTAAACCTGGGAATAAAAATGGATTGTTGGAGAGACTTAGATCAACTTTAGGAATAGCCTGAGACTACCATGATCAAGTTTTTCTAGAGATAGAATATCTTTAATCTAATTCATTCACGTCAAGATAGTCTCGTATTATTACCTAATCTCCAGATGTTCAGTGCAGTCACAAAACACCTCATCTTAAAATACTGAACAGTGAAAAGGAAAGTTCTTTTAACTTCCATAATTTCAAGCATTCCTAAATTTACTGCTATTTTTACAAACAGCATGTGTATACTGAGTATGACAGCAGAGGGATTAGAACTCTAAATTGCTATTATTTACTCACACAGCACCTTACCCAGTCATGTAATAAATTCTAAATAAATGCTATTTATTATTATATCATACTATGCTCAGCTTCAAAAACTGGAACAATCAGAAGAATTATTTATTTACTTACTTATTTAAAGATTTTATTTATATTTTTAGAGAGAGGGGAAGGGAGGAGGCAGAGAGGGAGACAGACATCAATATATGGTTGCCTTTCACCTGCCTCCAGCTAAGGACCTGGCTGGAGACCTGCAACCTGGGTTATGTGCCCTGGCTGGGGAATTGAACCAGTGACCTTTGGGTTCAGAGGCTGGCACCTTATCTACTGTGCCACCAGCCAGGGCCTAGAGGAATTTTTTAATGCACACATTTATTATTTGACACATATAACTAATAAATTAGGAACAGACAAGGACTAATCTAATATCTATCTGGGTCACATTTATGGTTTGTATATTTTTGTAATAGATCCTTCTTCATGTTCCACAATGACTAAGAATACAAGCTTAACATCAGACATAGCTAGATGTGAAAACACTATTCACTATAAGTGTTAAATTATAATTCTCCAGGTTTTTTTCTTTCTAAGTATACACTGAGAATAATTATATGATATAGCAGTACTTAATTTTGTAAATATTAAATTAGACTTTGTAATATCTTCAGTTTAATATCTTTTTATGGTAAAATTAATTAAATATTACGTAGTATTATTTTATTATTTCTTTGTTCCCTTTCCCTTATCTTTGTTTAACTTAGTAATGATAAATCTTGTTACTATGCTTTATAAAAAATTTTTTTTAATTCTAAGAAACTCAGGAATAAGTATGTTTCACAGTCCTTACATTAATAAGCTCTTGAGTTTATCAAGCAAGTCTAACAAAGATTTTTCCATTCTTCCAAGACATGCTATTGGAACCACGGAAAGATGCCATGAAATTTCAACCTAAATGGTAGGACCAAAACTGGAACCTTTTAACTTTGAGGGAATGTATTAATATCATCTCAGAGTTTGCAGGTGAGAAATGATATAGTGTAGTAAGGAGCCCAGCTTTGGATTCAGACAGGCTGAAATTTCTATTTCACCATCAGATAGGTAGCCTTAGAGCATTAGCTAAACCTATTTTCCGCTGAAACACACACTTGTAAGGCAGAGCTGTTTGAGGGGGTACATTTAAAGCCTGAATGCCATGACCTCTCATTGTTTTATTGAGTTTCTGTGAATTTCGTTGAATAAAATCTTTTCAAATTTGATCTTAGCCTTTGCTAAATTTGACTGGCTTAAACAATGTTGTTCTAGAAGATAATTTTTCCTTAGTGCCTCATACCACTATTCTGGAAGTCAACCTTCAGTTTTAACCCATTTTTGAGGTACACACTTCAATGTGATAGGTATGTGCATGTTAATGATAGCTCTATTTTTTTGTCAGATTGTTCCTTTAACTATTATATACAATGCCACTTCATTTTTATATTATTTTCCACCTAAAGTCTATTTTTTAAAAGAGTTTATTTATTATTTTCAGAGAGAGGGGAAGGGATAGAGGCAGAGAGGGAGAGAGAGAGACATCAATGTATGGTTGCCTTTCACCTGCCTCCAGCTACAGACCTGGCTGGAGACCTGGATTGCAACCTGGTTATGTGTCCTGGCTGGGAATCAAACCAGTGACCTTTGGGTTCACAGGCTAAAGTCTATTTTGTTAAAATATAAATACTGCTACACTACTTTATTTTGGTTAATATATGAGTGATAATTTCTTTCTTACCACTTTATTTTAGCCTTTTCTGTAGTTTATGTTTTTAATTTCCTTTCTTTTAAACTCTTCTGACCTTTTGATTGTGTGAATTTTTATTAAACTATTTTTCTCTCTCCTGTTTTGGAAATTACATCATCTAATTATATTCCTTCAGGTGACCCTTTAAAAAAACTATGCACATCCTGACCAGTATGGCTCAGTTGGTTGAGCATCATCCTGCAAAGTGAAACATCCCAGTTTTGATCCCCAGTCAGAGCACATGATAGGCTGTGGGTTTGGTCCCCAGTCAGGGCGCATATAAGAGGCAACCAATTGCTATCTCTCTATCACATCAATGTTTCTTTCCCTCTCTTTCTCTGTTTCTTCCCTTCTCTCTAAAAATTAAATAATTAAAAAATTTTAAATGTATCCATAGTTAACTATGGATTAACCTGGCAGGTGCCTGTCCTTCTGAGTGCAGGGCCTAGCCCTTCATTAGTAAGCTCACCTGTGATCCTATTATTGCTGCTAGCTATTAGAGGTCTATGTAGAAGTATTGTGATTCATTTTGATGTTTGACAAGAACATCAAAAATGTTTTGATTAGTATTTTTTTTTAAGATTTTATTTCATCATTTCTAGAAAGAGGGGAAGGGAGAGAGGCAGAGAGGGAGAGAGACATCAATGTATGGTTGTTTTTCAACTGCCTCCAGCCACAGATCTGACTGGAGACCTGGTTTGCAACCCTGTTATGTGCCCTGGCTGGGGAATCGAACCTGCGACCTTTGGGTTCGCAGGCCGGCGCCTTATCCATTGGGCTACCAGCCAGGGTGATTAGTATTCTTATGTTGTAATATATGGTAATTAAACTTACTTACTTTTTAATCAAACATCATGGTTTACCCTTTCTCTTATATGTCCTTGTATTTAATATCAATTTTACTAGAGAAAATCTTCTCTTCATTTTGTATATGTTATAGATCTGTTTCACCACTTTATATTTGCATATGCATAAGTTCTGAAATAAAATATGCACATTTTCAAAGTTGAATATGACTTGAAATGATCTAAAAAGTTCTAGAAGGTAGTGTCTCTGTTTAATGTCAAAATTATAACATATAGCATGGATATATACATGGATACAGGAATTTATATTTCCTAAGAATATGCTATTTATATATAGCTAATGACTCTTCTTACCCAAATTCTGTGTCCATTATTATTAAAAATGTGTAATTGTAGCAATTTTTGGTACCTGCTCCCCCAAAAAAGATGCTTTCAATAAATCTAAAGGGTATATGTGCAAATCTGAATGCAATATGTTTTCTATATCAAATATCTGGAATGGTCCTTATTTTACCTACAAAATAGAGTGATGTTTAATTAGATATAAAAAATATGTTGAAAGTTATTTCCCCTCAGCAAGTTGAAGATTGGTTTTATTGCCTACTGGTATCCATTTAAGTTTGTGAAAAGTTTGCAGTTGGCCTAATTGTCTTTTCCATCATTTTTCTGTAGAAATCTGTAGTCCTATACAACAATCACTACTTACATGTAGCTAGTTAAATTTAAATTATAATTAAAATATTTTTTAAAAATCAAAACTGAGTTCCTCAGTAATTACATTAGTCACATATCAAGTACTCAATAACCATATGTTTCTAGTGGCTAGCAAGTTATAATATCTCTACAATTGCAGAAAATTCTGTTAGCACTGCTCAATAGCATTAGACTTTTTTATCTTTGATATTCCTTTTCACTGTAATTGAGTCCAGTGTTAATTTATCTTTATTTTCCTTAGGTTATCATACAAAATTTTCTGAGGAACGTATCATTAAATCTTGGAAATTCTGAAAGTTTATTTTTAAACAACCTGAAAGTTTATTTTTAAACAATATACATATATAAGCTTCTCATTCTATACTTTATATATGACATTTTATATATAACATTTTCTATCTTTTCCACTTTGTGTTAAAATTAGCTAAAACAATAAGCTAGAATTCAATTCTGTTTAGTTCAGAGTTTATCCTTTACATTGATTTTTAGTTTCAAATTCTGTGCTCTATATTTCTAAGAGTTACAATATTTTTCTATTCAGTTCTATTCATTTTATTTCTTCCTATTTTTATTTTAAATTGTCTTGATTTGATATTAAGCTATCTATTTTAATATTCTAAAATTAATTTAAAATCTTTGTCAAACTCATGAATTATTTTATTAGAAGTGAATTATTTAATTTATTACTTTCATGTTTTTATAAGAATTACATGTTTACAGATGCAACATACATTTTAGATTTTGAGGTTTATAGTCATATTAAAGGGGATATTTTGATTTTTCTTAATGTAGTTAGTAAAACCACAATAATGATTGATAATAAACTACCCCAGATCTCAGTGGCTTAAATTAATCATTTATTATTTTTCCTTGATATACCAATCAATGACAAACTTGGATCTAAAAAGTGTTTTTCTGGTGTTGGCTCCATGTCTGCTTTGAATTTCTTTTATCCTCATATTTTCATGGCCATGATTAAAGGACATTCCAGCCTTCCAAGCACAATCCCTGCTTCTGCTTTTTATTTTCTTTTATTGTTGTTCTATTAAAGTTATCCCAATTTTTCCCCCACTGTGCTCCTCTGCCTCACGCATCCTCACTTCTACAGTCAATCCCCACCCTGTTGTCCATGTTCGTGGTCATTTATACTACTTCCTTGACCAGACCCTCCCCCTTCTTTCCATCCTTATTCCCCTGCCCCCCTCCCCTTTGGTCACTGTCAGTCTGTTCCTTGTTTCCATACCTCTGGTTCTACTTTGCTTGTTTGTTTGTTTCATTCATTAGGTTCCAGTTATAGGTGAGAACATATGGTATTTATCTTTCACCACCTGGCTTAATATCACTTAGTATAATACTTTCCATTTCCATCCATGCTATTGCAAAACATAGGAGTTCCTTCTTTCTTTCTGCTGTGTGGTATTCCATTGTGTAAATGTACCACAGTGTTCTGATCCATTCATCCACTGATGGGTACTTTAGCTGTTTCCAGCACTTGGCTATTGTAAAGAGTGCTGCTATGAACATTGGGGTGCATAGGTTCTTTGGAATTGGTGTTTCAGGATTCAGCAGTGGAAGCACTGGATCAAAAGGCAATTAGTTCCATTTTTAGTTTTTTGAGGAAATTCCATACTTTTTTCCATAGTGGCTGCACCAGCCTGCATTCTCACTAACAGTGTACTAGGTTTCCCTTTTCTCCACATCTTCGCCAGCCCTTTTTGTTAATGATGACCTTTCTGACAGGTGTGAAGTGGTATCTCACTGTGATTTTAATTAGCAGTTCTCTGATGGCTAGTGATGTTGAGCATCCTTTAATATGTCCATGAGCCCTCTGTATGTCCTCCTTGGAGAAGTGTCTATTCAGGTCCTTTGCCCATTTTTTAATTGGATTGTTTGTCTTCCTGGTGTTGAGTCATATGAGTTCTTTATATATTTTGGAGGAGGTAGATGAGGTATCATTGGCAAATATGTTTTTCATATGGTTGGTTCCCTTTTCATTTTGCTGTTTTCTTTAGCTGCGCAGAAGCTTTTTAATTTGATGTAGTCCCATTCATTTATTCTTTTCTTTTTTTCCCTTGGCCTAGAATATATATTGGAGAAAATAATGTCGCATGGTATGAAGATCATACACTATGATCAAGTAAGATTCATCCCAGAGATGTAAGGATCATATAATATTCACAAATCAATAAATGTAATACACTACATTAACAAAATGAAAGATAAAATTCACATGAGCATATCAATAGATACTGAAAAAGCACTTGATAAAGTATAGCACCCACTTATAACAAAAACACTCAGCAAAGTGTGAATAGAGGCAGCATACCTCAACATAATAAAGGCCATATGAGGTCTGCCCTGAAAGTATCAGCTGCACAAATTGTTAATTACATTGACATTGGCTCAATACTTTCAGGAGAGACCTCACATGTGAGACACCTTCAGTCAACATTATACTCAATGAGCAAAAACTAAAAGCTTTCCCCCTAAGGTCAGGAATAAGACAAGGGTGTCCATTTTCACCTGCTTCTGCTTTTATCACATCTGCTGGTATTCCCTTGGCTTAAGAATACCACATAGCTAAGCTCAACATGGGACATGAGGGAGTATTCTTAATAGATGGAAGGAGGAAGTAAATATTTTTGAAGAATAAATGAATCCACCAGTTTATTTTGTTCTTCTTTCTATTTCTCTTATCCTCTGGGTTTGAACTTTCATGATTCCTTTTGCCTGATATGCTGGACCCCTTCTCTACATTCAAGTCTTAAAATGGCACTTTGGGACTCTTGCTCCAGGTAATGTTGGTGATACCAGCAGATCAGTCAGTGAGCCAACCAGTGGTGTGAGTCAGTTTCTCATCCTGAGGCTCCGTCTTTCTCCTACTGCCTCCCTGAGTTAGAAACTCCCTGGAAAGCCAAACCTGAAACAGTAAGTCAGCCATTTTCAGCCTCCTTTCGTAAGCAGGAGCACATTCCAGGTTCCAGACCTGACTTACTGTGGCACATCTTTTCCCTATTAAACTTCCAGAGAGGGCTGCTATCATCCGTTCTAAAGACTGGAAAGCCTAAATTTCTTCCCTAATTCACCACATAATACATCTCTTCTATCTCATATACAGTGATTTATATATAATATTGGAGACAAATTATGTCTTTCTGATTATGTCTTTAATATTTCATCTAATATTACTGTGTGTCTAAAGAATAGAGACAGGGAATTGTATTTAAGATGAACTACCATGTCATCCTCATGGAAGCTCTCCACCTTAAAAAAAAACAACTTTAGTCTTACTTGATTTACTCCTCCTAAGATGCCCATTTGGAAGAGCATGCTTACTAAACAGGGAGAATCTCACACTAAGTGTTGGTACAGGGCAAATCTGAGAAGTTTATAATGACCCCCATATGATTTGGCTTCATTCCTAACATAATAATCTTCCAGGGAGGCTTACTCTTCTGTTCTCAGTTGAAAAGTATATTCTAGAGCTTAAAACAATATTTTTGAAAGCCCAGTCTTTCAATAATATTTAGAATTATGTGACTTAATGTTAAAAATAATCATAAGAGCTAATATAAACATACTCTGAATTATCTAATACCAACTTTATAATTATATTCCACTATTAAGGTAATTTGACTGCCTATGTTTGGATGTATCTTTATAGTTGAACACATGAGCCAAAGGCAAATCAGATGATGTTGAGTCTTGGTGTTTGAATTAAGTTTTCAAAATAATTTGAATAGAAAGAATAAAAGAACTGAGGCATCACAAGTTTTATGGTTTTATTTATACCCAACCCCAAAAGGACCTGAGCATAGGAGAATTAATTTTGTTCTTATAATTGCCAATAGTTCATTAGCAATCAAAATAGAAGAGAAGTTCAATAAACTTCTGCTTTATTTCTATCTCTGATTCTAGCAACACACAAATTAGAAATTAGTCTGAGTTTATTTTTAATATCAAAAAAGATCCAAACCAATTTTAAACATGAATGAGAATGCTTTACAGTGTTATCAAGTGATACATTATTACAACTACCATTCAAACGTTTCTTTTAAAAAAATATGTTATTTATTTACTTCTAGAGAGAAGGGAAGGGAGGGAGAAAGAAAGGGAGAGAAACATCAATGTGTGCAAGAACTACATCTATTGGTTGCCTCCCATGCTTCTCCCAACCAGGGACCTGGCAAGCAACCCAGGCTTGTGCCTTAGCTGGGAGTCTAACTGGTGACCTCTCAGTTCACAGGCCAGCACTCAATCCACTGAGCCACACCAGCCAGGGCTCAAAGATTTCTTAAAGATGGATTTGGGGGTAAGAAAGAGGTCTAATTATTCTAAACAATTGTACACAAGTTTAACATGATTAATGTCACCTTGTCAAATATTTATTCAAATTGTAATTCTCTGCCTTGAGGTAATTATAGCCAAGATTTAAAAAAAATTTAAAACATGGATTAAGAGTTTTAAGTCAAGATGCCAGACAGAAGATTTTCAAGAGCCTCCTTTGCATTATACTAAATATACTGTATAGATATACTACTTAAAATATTTGAAAAGCTAAGAAAAAGTTATAGCCAAATTTGAAAGCAAGAAATGGAAACATTTGGGTAATGGAAATGACAAAAATCTATAGTCATAGTGGACCTTTGTTTGTGCAACACAGAATGACATAGAACAGGTACTTTCTCCAGCAACTGGAATCTTAATGCCTATAAAGGGAAGGGGTCTTAGGTCACAGACTAGGAGCATTTGGGGAAGTTGAAATTAGGGTCACTGTTTTAGGAGGTAGAAAAATGCTGCCATTTGGTTGAAAAGTGATTAGAAAATCTCTAGCCAAGAGACCAGAGTCAAAACCTCAAGGAAATGTTATGGCAGGGCATAGAGAAAGGCAGAATCATCTATATAACTTTGAACTTACACTGCCCAGCAGTTCAGGTTCTGAACATAGACTGTCAACAGCAAATAAGTAATAATTTATATATTCCAACCTAACAAGAGAAGACATACTCTTTTCAAGTGTACATGGAACATATTTCAAAATAAACAAGATTCTGTGCTATAAAACAAGTATCACTAAATACAAAAGGATTTGAAATATAAAAAGCATGTTTTCTGATCAGTGACTGAAATCAGAAATCAATAACAGAAAAATATGTGAATTGTCAAGTAGTTTAAAACTAAATAACTCCCAAATAATAAATAGGTACAAGAAAAATGAAAATGAGAGCTAAATGGTACTTTGAACTAAACAAAAATTTTTAAATGTCAAATTTGAAGGAGGCTGGTATATGTGGTCTGAGCAGAAGATAGTTTTCAATTATCTTAGCTTCCAACTTAAGGAATTAGGGAAATAAATCAAAACTAAAGTAAACAAAAGAAGTGAAATAATGATGAACAAGGTACAAATGAGTAAAAGAGAAAACAGAAAACCAATAGAGAATATCAATGAAACCAAAAGTTGGTCCTTTGAGTAGGTCGATAAAATTGCTAAACCTTTAACCAGACTAATCAGGAATATAAAAGGGAGAAGACACAAATTGTCAATATTGTAAATGAGATAAATGGCATCACTACAGATTCTATAGATATTTAAATAATAACAAAAGTATATGATATACAACTTCCTGACAATAAATTTTACAACTTAGATGAAATGGACACATTCCATGAAAGACAGAAACTACCAAACCTCACCCCAGAAGAAACAGATTAACTGAATCATTGCATGCCTATGAAAAGAAATTGAATTTGTAGTTTGAAACTTTCTCAGAAGGAAAACTCCATTCCCAAATAACATTACTGGTGAATTTTTTCTGATGTCTAGAGAACAAATTCTATACAAACTCTTCCAGAAAAATGAAAAGAAAGGAGTATTTCCAAGCCTATTCTATATGGCCAGCATTACCCAGATACTAAAATTAGACAAAGACATTACAAGAAAAGAGAACTATCAATATACCTCTTGAATATAGATAAAAATGTTCTTGTGAGAAAATCAGCAAATCAAATTTAACAGTACATGAAAAGTATATATATCATGACCGTGTTAGTTTTCTCTTGCTATATAACAAATTACCACAATTTAGTGGCTTAAAACAATACACATTTATTATCTCACAGTATCTGCAAGTCAGGGGTCCAGACACAAACTAGCTGGCTCCTCTGCTCAAAGTCTCACAAGACAGACATAGATATATACATACTTTAAAACCTAAAAACCAGTAAGGCATGTCTTTAACCTGATATAAGGCATTTACCAAAACTATAAAGCAAACTTTGTGCACACTAATAATGAAGCATTAGAAGTATTCCCATTAGAGTTGGGTACAAGACAACTATGTCCATCTCCACTATCAATATTCAAGAAACTAAGAAGCCCTGATTGGTGTGGTTCACTTCATTGGGAATCATCCTACAAAATGAAAGGTCACTGGTTTGATTCCTAGTTGGGGTACATGCCTGGGCTGCGGATTCAAACTCAAATGGAGCACATACAAGAGGCAATCAATTGATATTTCTGTTTCACATCGATGTGTCTCTTTCCCTTCCCTTCTCTCTAAAAATAAATAAATGATAAAATCATTTTTAAAAAGAAATTAATAAAGTCAAAACTACACACTAAAGTACCATTTCTACTATTAGGTATAATAACATTACTTACAGTCAGTAAGAAAATAATTCTCATCTCTTTTAATTAATGTTAATTTTACTTCTCTTTTGTACAACTTGTAAATTTTTATTCTTCTATTAGTATAAATGTTATGCATATAAATGTTTGCATATATTTCATTAATTATAAAAAGCTATGTCAACATTGAATATAAATAATTTTTCTCTTAAAAATAGTGCAATAATTAAGTTAAAAATTAAACACCATTCTAGATGGGTCATCTACAGGAATATTCCCCAGCCTCCTGACTTTTTCATGTTCTGTTCAATATTTGTATCAACATTTACTATTCAATAAATAATTTAGACAAAGACGTGGAAATCATGTTAATCACATTTATGTATATTCAAAAGTTGTTGTGGAGAGCTAATGTTAAATGAAGTAATAAGAATTTTTAAAATTTCTTTTAGGTAGAATTTTGTGTCTAAATCATAACCACAAAAATAATCAATGTGATTTTCAAATCCTGTTATGATTTATAAAATAACTATTTTGTTAAAATACTCCAAGAAGAAATAATACCTGGATTGAAAGTAGTTCATATGCAAAGGTTTATAAAGGAGCTGAATAGATGCTTAATATTATCCAATGAGAGCTAAGAGTTCAGAGGGACCTAGAAACCACACTGCTAGTATAGTCTCTCAGATTGTGCCATAGAAAGAAAGAAGATCTACTGTTTTGACTAAATTGAAATATCAATTCATTTTTACCACTTACAATGATTCAGCCACTATAATGAAACAATTGATCCCATCTTAGAAAACTCATATGAGAAAGTTGATCTCATCATTAAAGGGAGAAAGTTCCTAAATAGAACAGTCATTTAATCCAGATAATTAAATAATCAAAAGTAACTTATTAATGCTTGACTTTCTGACTAGTCAATTTGCTTCACATGGTTAAATTGCTCATGAGACAATTTGTGAGACAGTTATCTGGACAGCTAGCCAAAAAAATTACGTTCCCTTAGCTGAGACCCAGGGAACACTCAGATAAGGGAAGACCGTTATGAGGACCAGAGGTTTAAAAATGAAGTGTTTAGTTAAGCCAGTCAGAGAAAGAAAATTACCATATGATTTCATTTATATATGGAATTTAATGAACAAAATAAACTAACAAAATGGAGACAGACTCAGGGGTACAGAGAACAGACTGACAGCTGTCAGAGGGAAGGGGTTTGAGGACTGGGTGAGAAGGGCAAAGATATTAAGCAAAGAATTAAAAAAAGACTCATGGACACAGACAACAATAGTGTGATGGCCAGAGGGAAGGGAGATGGGTGAGGTAGGAGAGGATAAAGGGAGAATAAATGGTGATGAAAGGAGATTTGACTTCAGTTGGTGAATATACAATATACGAATGATATATTGTAGAATTGTGCACCTGAATCCTAAATAATTTATTAACCAATGTCACCCCAATGTATTCAATTTTTTTTTCAATGTATGGTTGCCTTTCACCTGCCTCCATCTACGGATCTGGCTGGAGACCTGGCTTGCAACCTGGTTATGTGCCCTGGCTGGGAATCGAACCAGTGACCTTTGGGGTTGCAGGCCGGCACCTTATCCACTGTGCCACCAGCCAGGGCTACCAATGTATTCAATTTTTAAAAACTCAATAAAAGTACTTAGTGTTCAGTGTTGCCAAGTTCAAAATGAATTTTCTAGCTAGAAAAAAAAAATGTCTAGAACAGCGTAACTTTTTCAACTAGTCTCTTAACTGATGTCATTCAAAAGAAAGAAGGCATATAAGGGAAGGAGGGAATGAAGGATTGTTCTTCTTTAGATTTCAAGAACAGAATAGGAAAAAAAAAAAAAAAAGAACAGAACAGAGCATTCCCTTCTAACAAACCTTATGGCCCTTGCATGTTGTCTCTCAGATTAGTTAGCAAGGAGGTCCAAGGTTTAGAGCCTGCACTTAGCATCAATGTTCTATTTTCCTTGGAAAGCAAGGAGTCTAAGGAAAAAGAATGTCATCATGCCTAAAGTAAGCAATCAACCACTCCTAATTCCCATCTCATTAACTAAAATAATGATGTTGATGATGTTGCTTTTTATGATATTACAAGCTTTATTATTCCCATTTTATCATATAAAACTGAGGCAATGTACTGTACAGTCATGTGCTACATAAAATTTCAGTCAATGAGGGGCCACATAAGCAATGGTGGTCCCATAAGATTATAATGAAGCTGAAAAAATCCTATTGCTTAGTCAATAAAATACAGAAGTCATTTTAATGTAGTGAAACTTAAATTTTTACGGTGATGCTGGTATAAACAAACTCACTGTGCTGCCAACAATACAAAAGCATAGCATATACTATTATGAACACTACATAAAATTGATAATGACAATAAACAACTATATTACTGGTTTACGCACTTACTATACTATACTTTTATTGTTACTTTAGAGTGTCCTCTTTCCACTTATAAAAAAGTTTGCTATAAAACAATAT
Organism: Noctilio leporinus; assembly: GCA_004026585.1. NCBI lineage: Eukaryota > Metazoa > Chordata > Mammalia > Chiroptera > Noctilionidae > Noctilio > Noctilio leporinus. Next base: position 14,691 of record PVIW01000649.1, read on the forward strand.
GCCATGTTATACCAATAGCAGCCTTATATACCTCATGTATGCCATGTACCTTGACTGCATCATTTTCTCTTGTATTTAGGTTAATCACATACTGTTTTGTGTATTTAGTGTAGGTTAAGTATACAGTATTTATAAAGTCCACAGCAGTGAACAGCATCACCCAACGCCTTCACATTCGCTCACCACGCTCGCTCACGGATTCACCCAGAGCAACTTCCAGAGCTGCAGGCTCCATTCACAGTGAATGCCCTATGTTCAATAGGTGGGCCATTCTTTCTTTTATACTTCATTTTCACTCTACCTTTTTAGATACACAAATTCCATTATGTTAAAAGTGCCTACAATATTCAGTATAGTTTGTATAAGTTGGTACTAGGAGCGATAGACTATACCATGTAGCCTAGGTGTGTGCTAGGCTTTACTGTCTAGGTTTTTGTAAGTAAACTTAATGATGTTCATACAACCACAAAATAGCCTAACAGGCCCTGGCTGGTAGCACAGTGGTTAAGGTGCCGGGCTTCGAACCCAAAGGTCGCAGGTTCGATTCCCCAGCCAGGGCATATAACCAGGTTGCAAACCAGGTCTCCAGTCAGGTCTGTGGCTGGAGGGAGGTGAAATGCAACCATACATTGATGTTTCTCTCCCTCTCTGCCTCTCTCCCTTCCCCTTTTTCTAAAAATAATGAAATAAAAAATCTTCAAAAAAAAAAAAAAAAATAGCCTAACAATGCATTTTTCAGAATGTATCCCTGCCAAGAAGCACATGTTTACCTCATTTTTTAGGTTATTGAGTAGATATTATAAATGTTTCTGTTTAGGGTAATTTTGCCATTTTCTGTGACCTGATTGGAAGATAGAAGATGAAAGGAGATTGTTGTAAAAGATGAGAATGTGCTGGTAATTAGAAAGAAAAAAACAAAACAGAATCATTCACATTCTTTTCTTATGCTTGGCTTTACTATCTAGCATGCTTTACATAGTAACTATTTAAAAACATAAAATCTCTTCAAAACACCAGTCTCCATAGCCCAAGTGACTCTTGAAAGTATAACAAATATGGTAGTTCTAGAAAAAAATTAAAGACTTTAATGGAGAATACAAATACTCTAGTTTGTAAGCCATGAGGTAAAGTGTAGATGCACTGAGTAAAATGTAAAATAAATCTAAGTAATTCTTCTGCCCTTAGAAGAATCACCCTCTATTGAAAGTAGAAGCTATTAAGTCCCTAAACTCAGAAAATCTTCACTATTTTTCATCAAGAGCAAACACATGTAAAGGATAACACAAAAGACTGATGTCAAAAGCTATACATTTGTTTCTTGTTAATTGTACTGCTGATTGCATTAACATCAAAGTACTGTGGCCCTGAGCCTGCTTTGGTCTCACAAATGACTAAAAGGAAAATCAAGAGAGCAAACGTTGAGAGGGAAGGTGGACTGGCTATATTAAACTGGGGAGGGACAATGACAATGATAACACAGTCCCAAGATATGAAACATTGATTTTTTAAATATACAGGCCATTTGGAAACACTCTTCCTAACCCTAACTAGTTACTGCTAACTTACATCTGCATGTAATAGCTCTGTGGGGAAAGCCCTTAAAAAAAAACAATGCCATAGCTTTTAGCATATTACACACTACACAGACCCTGTCATCACATCACTACTTATTCAGGAGCATTCTGCTTCAGGAAAACACATTCCTAGAACTTGCATGTAAATTTGCTTTTGGAAAATAGTTGTACTTTAAATAGCATAAGAAACTTGTTTTGGTTATTTTTAATGGGATGAACCTTTTGTTCATGAAGTTAAGGTTCCCATAGACAAATGTACATATTTTTTGTTTTGTTTAGGATCTTTTTCAAGCCATTTCTTGCTTTTTAGAACTTTGCCAAAGTAGAAAATGAGGTGGTGAAGAGGTGAGAAGATATGGGTGCTAATTTCATTCCTATCACCAACTGCATTTGACTACTTATTTTACCTGTTGAGCCTCAGTTTTTCTAATTGTCAAACGATCATATAAAGTCCCCTTGAGCTACATAATTCCTAACATAGTATTGAGAGTAAAAAAACAAAACAAAACAGAAAAAGGAAAAAAGAAATTTCGAATCCTCTACAGAGCGCCATATAAAGTTGTGCTATTGTTTACAACTAGGGGGCACCATTCACATTGAAGACAATTTCCTAGCACAGCATGCTACAATGTCTTAGGACAAATTATCTTTCCCTCAATGACCTATGGACTAGCAGTGAACCTATCAAGTTCCTTAGGTTGTTGCTATTAAGAAACAGCAGAAAAAAGTTCATAAGCATGTATACAATGCCTGCAATTCACAGAAAAATAACCTTTATAAGGATAATTTGGGGATACAAAAATTCAGTTGCATGTGACATGCATTCTATTTCATTGGAAGAGTTTAAAATTCATGAATCATGAAGATTGGACAACAGGCATATTTGCAGTGACCAGCGCCAACTGAATACTCAAGACTTTTCCCAAAATGTTCTGGAATTCAGAAGACCACAGAGGTTTTTTTCACTATATGAGCAAGAGTGAAAAGTTTCCCCTAAAAATGATCAGAATCTTACTTTCTGCCAACTGTGTGTGGACTCAAAGCAGGTTAACTGACTTTTAAAATAAATAAATGTGGTATTTCTGTTACCTGCATTTGTGGAGTAAAAATGAATACTTTTTAAATATATAAATAGCTCATGCTAATTGTGTCTAATAGTTCACATGATCACTCATTTTTTACGTATATTCTTTGGTCACTGGAAGCCCAGAATAAGAGTGTGAGGCAACACATATCACAAAATCTCTTTATGGTGAAGACCTGCCTTTTCCTTTGAGGTCATCTCCTTTGAGAATGGAGGATATAAGCACATTGAAAAGCTGGTTTACAAGACACCTTCCTACTTTTGATAGAAGTCACATTGGTCCCACAAAGAAGCAAAGGAAAGTTTGTGCTGTCTGGGTACCTTACAACTTCCACAGAACTGGATTCCAACTGTCCATTGTGTGAATAAAGTCAAATTAAAGTACCATCCAATGATGCATAAATCATAAACAGAAAAGGTACAGAAATCTCCTTCCTATGCCCTCTATTCCACCATCTTGGAGGCCACACTGTGTCCTTGAGTAAGCTCAACCACCTCAAACCTAAATGACTCACTGTCAGATGCTGACTCTCGGTCTATTAGATTATCATCATGTCATCTTGTTTTTGGCAGCGACTGAGAGCACCTCTAACAGCTTTGTTTAAACACTGTTTTCATACCTAAAAGCTTGCATCTGTAAAACAAACACACAAACATTTATAGACATCTTTATATCACTTCAAATTGTTGTGATTAGTGTACACACTCTGAATATTATTACTTAAACAACCTCCAGCTGATGTTTAAAAAGTAACACTTTAAAACAAGGCAGTCTCCAAATGTCCTATTAAGGATGCTGTTTATTTATATCAGTGCATAGAAAAGTACAGCTGTACAAAACATAAATCAATGTCAAAAGTAAAAGGCATTAAAATTCATAAGGTTCATTTTCCGACACCCAGAGCAAACTGTAGCTGAGAGTTTGTCACAGCCTTAACATCAGCAATAAAATTATATAACTGCTGATGTCACATTCTTTGAGGTACACTCAAAGGCATCTAAAATTTTATGGCTTAGTTTGGCTTATTTTAAAAATGAACAGATATTACTCTTAATTTCATTTCTTATGATACCTAGAAGACCTGAATATAGAAACAGCATCAGAGGGGATATAGCTTGCAGTCCACAGTTTTAAGCAACATGAAAAAAAGTATACTTATGCATCCATTTTGCTATTGATCCACAGGAGTTATTGGTGTGATGCCTACTAAGGGAAACCATGTTTTCTATAGCAGAATAAAGAAAGGTCATTGCTAAGTAAGGAAGAACTAAAAACAAGTCATGCAGATACTAATATTCATTCACAGCTTGGTAATTGTCTGCTCTGTATTTCATATTTTTAAAGCTCTGGTCTGTTTGCCTCTGCTGATTTGTAAGACTTTGATTCCTAATTACATATTTACCTGCTTTGAGAGGATATACTATTTTTTTTATTTCAAAGGATATACTTTCATCATATTATCTGGAAATCATAGTTTCTATCAGAGTCCAATTTTCTTGAAGATAAGGACCAGGCTGCCACACTCGCATGTCCCCAAGAATCGGAGATAAATTTGTTTGATAGTTCTCTTTTTAGGGGGTGAAATGGTGACCCATGGAGCTGTCACTGTTAAAGTAGAGGGTGAGGTGAATCAGCCCATTTCTCTGTTCCAAGAAGTAACAACCACCATTGATTATACGTACAATCTTTACCATGGGCCAGGCACTGTTCCAAGCAAGTTACCCAAAGAAACTCCTTTAGTTCCTTCAGCAGTTCTACAAATTAGGGATCATCATGACCTCCCTTTTTCAAGAAAGGAAGCTGAAGCACAGAGAGGCCACCTAGCCTGCCCAAGCCACACAGCTAATGATGGCACTGCTGGGTTTTGAGCACAAGGCTTGCTTCAAGAGTTTGTTCTCTTAGGCACCACATAATACTGCCTCTCTCAGAGATGACAAGTGAACAATAATGCTGCAGGGGGCGGTATTTGGATCTGCAATGACTTTCTCTGTGAAAAAAAAAAAAAAAATGCAGCCTACAGCCTGTAATCTATTAAAAGTTATATATCTTTGCACTGGAAATAACTTCAGAATAGTTTCTCCTTCGGAGGATGGATACATCATACCCACACCCACTTCTTCGGGGACTTTCAGTAGTTTTATGAGACAACTTGTGCAAACACATACGTATACTCTTGGAAAATTATATTTATGTGGTAAAAGCTTAGATTATACGTGTGAAATCACCACTGCCACATAGGGAACCTGGATTCAAAAGCCTTTCTTATGAACATAGGAGAGAAAATAGTTTTGGAGGAGAGGGAGGTGATTCATCCACAGTCATTACATAATTAGCCAAAGCTAATTTCAGTTGTTTTTCATTTACCATATGCTGTTCACAACACCCATTTCTGCATTTGTTAATATAGCAAGGGAAGAAAACACACATTTTGTATTCTCCTTGCTTACGTCTGCATGGAGATGGCAAGGGGGCAGAGCCTGCACAAAGCATGATTTCCAGGTACTGAGGCATATCCTGCGGCTGCATCACTTGTACGAGATGGATGTGAAGGTAACTCAGCTCCACCAGGACCCACCTGCACTACCGGTGTCCAATGCGGGCGTCAGACACAACGGGTGGAATTCAGCCTCGTCTGACTGGGAACAGCACTGTGAATACAAATGTGTTTAAAATGGCCGACTCTGTGCAAGAGTAAATAAGAACCTTTCCAGCTTTTCATTAAGTCACAAGATCAGGAGGTCTCCTCACCCCACAAAGAGAATTAGGTAGCTTTCCTGCTGAGAGAGGCAAAGTAGGGATATGGTGGAAGGTGACTTTAGCAGCAAGGACCTTACCTTTTAATGTTTTTTTCTTTTTTTTAAGAGTAGAGCTCAGACTAATCCCCCATGTGAATATATGCTTTAGGAAATAATTTTTATTAATAGCTGAATATTTTTACTTTCATCTACATGCACCCAAATATTAGGGTTACAATATTTAGCTGCATGCATACATCACTGTGTCAAAGAAAGGGGGGAAATCTAGCCTTAATAAAAAATGATTTATTAACTTCTCCGCATCCTATAAATTTAATATGCTCTAGGTTCTTGCTCTCATTGCAGATTTCTTATAGATGTTTCTGGATATAAGCTCATAATGTTTCTGAATAATATATTGGTAAATAATAAAAAATGAAATATTTCTGATGCACATAATCCACAGACACACGATTGGGGTGACTGCATGTCAGTTAGCCATAATATTTATTTTTGAATCCCTTTTACTCTCTACCAGTCTGTCGCTTTCCTCAAGAAAAATAGCTGAAGCTGGTTTATGTTGCTCTATAATGTTAAGCATTGATGCATTCATTTTCCGAATGTAAAATAAAAACAAGGATTTTTTTTCTTTCTTTTTTTTTTTTTTTTTTTTTGGTCACTCTCCTAAATCATACTGTTCTTAGTAGCAGGGATTTTGTTGTTGTTGTTTGGTTTTGGTTTTGGTTTGTTTTTTTGTCGGTTGTTTTTATTTGTTTCTTTGTTATAGCTATGATGCAAACTAATTTTATTCAGCTTTTTGGTAATCATAATAGTAACAACTGAGTATGATCTCTGGATAAATGCGATTTTTCTTCTCCATAATTGCACGTAAAATCTATCTTACTTGGTAACTGCAGAGTAGAAGAATCACTGTAAATGCTGGCCTCAGGGAATCTATGCTTCCTACAAGATTTAAGGTAGAAATATTCAGAGGCCATGTTACTCAAACAAGACCCGACCATTTTTTGTTGTTAGTGTCTTTCCTTTTCTTTTCTGCAGAATGTTACCTAAAGGTAGCTCTGAGCACTCCGGGATTGAGGTTTCTATTTAGTCAAAAATGAACTAACAGGTTTTTTTTTTTCTACCTGTAGGCACCAGCTTGGGATTTCAGTTAGCTAAGCAGCTTTGGGCCTAGAATAAAACACTTAAGGAACCAGGGAAAATGCAGGCAGCAAAAAATCCTACAGACTGTGGCATTTGTTCGTTTAGTTATAAAATACGCTTTATTTTTTAGAACAGGTTTAGATTTAGTATAGAGAGTTTTCATATGTTCCCCCACCCAGTTAACTTCCCCATGCCTTCTGTTTTACATAAATGTAAAAAAAAAAGAAACCCTGCATTATTATATTGTGTGTGTGTGTGTTTTTTTTCCTCTTGTGCATATATGGGCCAGTTCCTACTGAACCTCAAAATTATTTTAATTAAAAAAACATTTAATATTTTAAATTGTGGGGTGTAAATCCATAGTATTGCCCTAATAACACCATTCCAGTTTGGTTTAAAAGGCCAAGAAAGATTTGAAGTGAGTATATAGCCCAGGGAAGCTGGCAGCTGGCCACATCTGATGGAATTTGACCCTCTGGGAAGGACTAGCAGTCAGGGAAAGGGTGGCACCTTTGCCATGAAACCAATACCACAGCCTTGGTCATTGTGTTAAATCCAGAGTGGTCTAAGAGTCAAGGATAGTGTGGCAGATGCAAACAGTTGGGTCATGCTGTCGAATGTTTAAACCTCTGATGCCTGAAGTAAAACGCTAGAGCTAGATCTTTAATGTGTTTTCTCAGTCATAATACTATATGAGATAAAGGTTTCTAAAAGGTGCTTTATATGAAAGATAATTCTCGTCAATCTGGACCCCCTGTTCTGTGCATTAACAAGACAAAATTTAAAAATATAAAATTTGTTCTTAGCCATAGTCATTCCAAGATGATGAGAGAAGGCAAAAAGGATAAGTTTGAAGCCTCTTTGAAAGCTTTTTGAAAACTGTCATGGCTTACATGAGGGAGACATAAATTTAAACTTTTCTTTGCCTTTTCTTCCACCTTCCTAAAAACAGTACCTCTGAGTAAAACTAGCCTGAGGGCATTCTGTTTCTCTCTTGCTATTTCTCTATATTCTTTTCCTATTAGGCTAATAAATAAATTCTGAAACTTTTTGTTTCTGCCTCTCGAGACCCTAACTATGCAACAGGGAGCACTAGAAAAAGACTTAACTGACTAATTTAAAGTTACCCTGAGGATGTTTGTCTACTTATATTTTGTCCTTAGATTGGCTTTAGGAATCTGTAGCCTGTGCTTCCACAATATAGTTAGGGCCAGCAGAGGTACTGTACATATGATTTGTACTTGTACCTCTTTTCCAATTCCACCTGTTTTTAATTTATTCTCTTGATAAAATTGTATCCCTTCCTTCCAGTCAGGCATTTGCCTGATTTGCTAGGGTCCCTCTGGCTTATGTTGAAATTGAAATGTATGATATCTTATTGTTTGCCCATACACCCAGATGTCCAGGCACTGAGTTTACTTTTATAAATGAAATACTGAAAACAAACATAAAGCATTGGGGATGAAGTTGCAGGGGACACGATCAACATTACTACCTTCAAAATGGTCAGCATAAGACAGGGAGCTTCTGTATCTCAGGTTGCAGAGCTTTGGGCTTCCCTTAACAGATCTCCAGTAATGGTTTTCTCATTGCATGAATTTCTCAACAGGCTCTAGACCAAATCATCAGTGTCTTAAAGTAGCAAAGCAGTGTTGTACAAAAAACAGAAAACATAGATTTAGGGGCTAAATAGGGATTTAATTCAGGTTCTGCCATTTATAAGCTTCTTGACTTTAATAAATCATTTAACCTATCTGAACCTAACTTTCCTCACGAGTTTTAATCCTTTCCTATTGGAAATGTGGTAAAGATGAATCTCAACAACCCACTGAAGAGACCAAAGAAATAGGCAATATTACAGGTCCTAGGGCTACAGTGGTGAGAAAGAAAGACTCTGTCCCCAGCCTCGTAGGTTTTATAGTACAGTGGGGAGGTATAGCCCATAAATGAGTAATTATAGTACACTGTGACAGGATGAAAAAGCAACCTAGACCTAAGTGATTAGGAAAATGTCCTGAATGAAGAGAGTGATATTTAAGCTGTTAATTAAAATATGGGTTAATTAAAAGAAATAACCAGGCATATATAGAGAACCTAGCGCTTGTCTAGTGTATTATGAGTTCAGTGAATTGCATTTCCCTTCCTCTTCTTTTTAATGTCCCCTGAACCTTTCTTAACAGATTCTACACAATGAATTTCATTCATTGATTTGAATACATTTAAATAACATTTAGTGAGTCCTGGCTGGTGTGGTTCAGTTGGTTAGAGCAGAGGTCACCCACCCCCAGTGGAGGACCCATGTGTGTCCTATTAGGAACCATCTGCAGATGAAGCTCACTTGACCTTTGAGTCTTCCACCACAATGGTCCCTGCTGCCAAAAGGTTGCAGAGCACTGGGTTAGAGTGTCATCCCATATGCCAAAGGTTTGAAGGTTCAATTCCTGATCAGGGCACATACTTAGGTTGCTGTCTGATCTCTGGTCAGGGCACCTAGGAGAGGCAGCCGCTCTCTCTCTCTCTTTCTGTCTCTCTCTCCCTTTCCCTCCCTCCCTTCTTCTTCTCTCTCTAAAAATAAATAAATAACTTTAAACATAAATTTTTAAATCTATTTAGTGGTCACCTGATACATCCTTAGTGTTACTAGCTAGCTCACGTCCATGAAAAAGGGAGAGGCTCTACGCTTCAGCTGTTTACCGTCTAATGGAGTTAGCTCAATATACCAAACCCACAGCCAATCACTTTTCATTAGGGGATAGGTAAATAAGAGTTATCTATTGAGCTCTTTGGAAAGAACTTGAGAGACCCAATATTGAGAAAGTCAATCCAGGAACCACCAGTGCTAGAATACTGGACTTAATGCACTGACAACATGGATTTTGATCTACGCCTTTAAATTTTTTATTTTAATGAAAAAAGAAGAAAAAAATGTCAGAAGCCTTAGGAATGGCAGTGCCCTAGACTACAATGCTCCTTTGGGAAACATGAGTAAAATTTAGCCATTTCTTGGAACCATACCCATTCTAATGAGAAAATTAAAAAACGAAACCAAAAAGTGGTGAGTGCTTTTTGAAAAACTGTTATTATAAAGTCTGTCTTTCGTTTTGTATGGATACTGTCATAGTAAAAAATATTCTGCTTTTTTTTTCTTTTGGAAAAACAACTATTCTGATTTCCTAGGCATATTAATTTGCTGCCTTTCAGTGCAAAAGCTAATTCTTGTTTTTGGGAATTAATTGAGCTGAAAGCTGGATTCATGACAGCGCATCCCTTCAGTGGCCAGCACAGAAGCTGAGGACAGACGGCCATTTCAACTTTACTAGCTTGACATCCTGAATAATCAATGCACGTCAGCCACAAAGACTGCCTGCCTGTGCTCATGCCCATTTGCAAGTTGGCTGAGCGCCCACTCACAAATTGGGATGCCAATTCCACCAGGGCACAGAAGTGTCAACAAAAGATCATTTCAAATGAGAAGCCTGCTCAGTTTTGCAAGAGCCATCATTTTGTTAGGAGAAAGGAAAAAATGGAAAAGGTTTAAGGTGGTTAATCCCATATTGCTGACAAATAGCTATTTATATCCCATCATACCTACAGCCCCAAGGGATGTTTTATTTAATAACTTAATGCAATCTTTTCTATCCTTTAACTTTGACTTTCAATCTCTGCATTTTAAATGAGGCAAAGACGAGACGGTGTGTCAATCCTGAGAGTCACTGGGTAAGTCCATTTTCTTCATTCCCATGGCATCCATCAGAGATGGAAAGAGTAAGCAAAGTATTATCATGTACGTAATATCTCTAGACAGTAATTAGAATGGTGAATAGGCCACCTCACAAAATGCAAATACATTATTTAATATTCAATTAATTCAGCAAATATTGTTTAAGCACCAGGCATCCAGTAGGGATTGGCCTTACTGCCTGAAATCGCTTCTCTTCCAATGGAGCTGGCACTGTTTCTGTCACAGTTATCAGTCTTACTAAAAAGTGATTCTCATAATACTAATTCTGTGCTTTAAATTTCCTACAGGTTTGCCATTGACCACCAAGTAATTTCAAATATTTACATGGCAGTAAAGACCTCTCATATTCTGGCTAAAATCAATGTTTTTATCCTCATAAATTCCTATAGATTCTTACAAAAGTTAAGTTGATGATCCCAAAATGTTCTCCATCTATGCCTTGGGCCTCATTAAATCTATAAAGTCTTCCTCTAATTTCCATCATCTTTAAATATTGAAATTCCGTTCACCTCAGTAAAGATTAAATGTCCCTTCAGATCCAAGTAATGTTTTTCAGGTTCTAGTATGCAACAGCACAAAACAGATGCTTTTACAAAAATTACCTTATTTAATCCTTCAAACTTGAAAAGAAGATACTATTATCCCCAGTTGTCATGTGTGTGACCAAGTTGAGAGACACTAGGGACTAGCAAGACATCTAACCCATCATAGGCAATGCTGATGCCTCAACTTAGGCTCTTCAAGCTGTGATCTTCCACTCCAGGCTTCCATCTTCCCTGAGGAAGGGACCTTCCCCTGTCTTCATCCCCCCACATCATGCCCTTCTTCAAAAGGTGTACGATGCTTAATCCCTGCCATTCTGGAGATGTTAATTGTTTTATAACTTGCATTATTCAAAAATGTAGTAAAGATCTAGTGAGCAATTCAATCATTTTAATGGAAATTGAAAAGGATAAGAATGAGGGAAAAGAAGGCAGGTAAGAAAGAAATCAGTAAGCTTTTCCTTATTCCAATATATATATATATATATATATATAGATATATATATATATATATATGTGTGTGTGTGTGTGTGTTAGAACTGTACAGAGTGCTTTCATTATGAAATTTATGAGGCTATAACTAATCTCAAAGAAAGGTATTATTACCTCCAAAATATAGATGAGGAAATTGAGGCTCAAACACGTTAAATGATCCTCCCAAGTTTGTAACTCATTTAGTTATTAGATGAAGATTCAAACCTACTAATTCTTTCATTCAACAAAAATATTTGAGTCCCTGCTGTGTCCCAGGCACTGCTTTAAATTTACCTTATTCACAATTGAACAAAATAAACAAAACCCGAGCCCATGAGGAACTTGCCTGCTAGTGAGAAATGACAGGCAGTAAACAACAAGTTTAATAAAAATCTGCATACCTAGTATGTTAAAAGGTAAGATGGAGAATGAAACTTGAGCAGAGTAAGGGAAATCAGAATTACCACAGGTGGAGATTGGCTTTGCAATTATAAATAGCATAGTCAGATGTTATTATTATTCCCACCTTTGGGAATATGAAAAGATGTTGCATATAGCTCTTCCAATGCAGACAGGGAAATGAGCACATTTCACTTCATTCCCCACTCATTCTCAGAAACACATAGTGTAATTTGGATTTTATTATTGTTTAAAATAACTCATGACTCTTTTACTAAATATCTTATATTTTTCTAAAAATGTTTTGATCATTGCATTTTTATGCTGTTACAAGATTATTTAATTCTATTTTAAAGAGAATTTATTGCTCACCACTTTTTACTATAATATAAATTTAAACCATGAATATATGTATTTCAAGGAACTAAATAAAAATAAAAAGGATACATATATGATTAAAATATTATAGTCTATCCACACAATTAGGTATTTTGCACCACTAGAATAATATTTTCAAATATCATTTAATAAAATATAATACAATCCTGACAGAGTGTGTGTAATAAATTCAGAACATGAATTCTAAATTTACTGTAGTTTATAAATTATGTATATATTACTTATAACCATCATAATTACACAATATATACATATTATACATAATATATATTGCATATTATATAGTTACATATTTATATTGAATTATAATTTATATAATGATTGGTTATGTATATAAAAACACAAATACGTGTATTTTATTTACATAAATTTTTACAACTTTGTTATCTTACATTTTAGAAGTACATCTGTATCTACATATAAGTATTTATATCTATATAAATAAATTTAAAGATGTAGCAGAATGATTTTTAAAAGAGCCTCAATTTTTCACCCTTTATTTAGATCTTCTACCACTAAGAAGTAAAGTTTATTTTCCTACTCTTTTATATGTGCTTTGACCTACAAGATTCAGCAGAATTGACAATGTCCCCAACAGTCCTTGACCATGTCTCCTTTCCCTCTAGGAATGCTGCTTCTACCAGGAGACCAATAAACCTGGGTTAGCCTTCTGGGCCCAAAAGACCATGTGGAAGAGACAAGTCATCCAATGATGCTGTCCTAGACCAGCCAGGCTCCAGGTAGCCCCCAGCTTACTCTAGCTGACCCCAGCTGCCTCATCAGCTAATGACAGTTGCAAAAATGAACCCAACTGCAATCAGTTAGCCCAGTCCAGATCAGAAACCCTGCCTAGTTGACTTGTAAACCTAGTACAAGCATATTAATAAGTTACTGCTTTTTTAAGTCATTGAATTTTGAGATTTTAGCAATATTTAATATAGGAGTTTCTTTGAATGTTGGAATTAAGATGATTTTGTGTCATATAGTTCCTTTTTATTTGTTTATAGTTTCATCAATGAGTATTTATTATCTTTTTCAGAAAAAATTAATAAAATTCTGCAAAAATATGTCTTGGAGGACTTGTCTCTGTTCCTTCCAAAACTCAAAAGAAAGACATAACTGTCAGCTACAATGAGCAATAGCTCAAAATCAGCATATGAATAACAGTATCTGAAAGAGAATGCAAAATGAAGACACTGATCTAGGACTCCAGGTGAAGGTGTTCAAAGATATTATTTTGTCACTACAGCTAGAAACTTCTGAAAAAAGGAAGTAGAAAGAAAGGAAGGAAGGAAGGAAGGAAGGAAGGAAGAAAGAAAGAAAGAAAGAAAGAAAGAAAGAAAGAAAGAAAGAAAGAAAGAAAGAAAGAAAGAGGGAGGGAGGGAGGGAAGTAGGGAAAGAGAGAGAGAGAGAGAGAGAGAGAGAGAGAGAGAGAGAAAGAAAGAAAGAAAGAAAGAATCTCATATCATTACAGAACCAAGAAAGCACTTGAGTCCACAGAAGGGTGAAAAAAATCTCCTAGTTATAATATTTCCAACATTATAAAGTCCTTCCCAATAGGTGTCCAACTGTCCTCTTTTTCTTGTTATGGACTGAATATTTGTGTCTCCTTGAAATTCATATGGCCTTTAGGGACATACGAATAACATGCTCAATGTCACTAACCTCCAGAGAGATGGTAATTATAACCACCATAAAATCACCTCACACATGTCTATCATCAATAAGTCAACAAACAAGCAGACTGATACAGCCACTATGGAAACAGCATGGCATTTTCTCAAAAACTGAACATGGAACTGCCTTTTGACCCAGAATCCCAGTGCTGGAAATATTTTTGAAGAAAACTAAAACACTAATTCTAAAAGAATATATGCACCCCTATATTCATTGCAGCATTATTTACAATAGCCAAGATCTGGAAATAGCCCAAGTGCCCATCAATAGATAAGTGAATTTAAAAAGCCATGGTACATTTACACATAGAACACTATGCTGCCATAATAAAGAAGGACTTCTTACCTTTTGCAACAGCATGGATGGACATGGAGATTATTATGCTAAGCGAAATAAACCAGTCAGAGAAAGGCAAATATCATTTGATTTCACTTATATGTGAAATCTAATGAAAGAATAAAAATGTTGATGAACAAAATAGGACCTGAGGCATAAAACAGACTGACAGATGTCAGAGGGGATGGGGAGTGGTGGAATGGATGAAAGAAAGTGAAGAGATTGAGGGGAAAAAATATCATACATATATATGGTTTGTCCAGAAGGTATCCAGCCATAAAATATGAAAAATAGAGATATTTATTGAAGAATATACAAAAAGTATTGTATATAGGACAATGATACCTTAGTTGCCTTCAAAGTAAGCACCTTGGGACCTCACACAGTCCTCCAAATCACCATCAGCTGCCCTGTTATATTTTCCTGAATCTCATTGATAGTCTGAAATCTCTTCCCTTTCAAAGGTGATTTTAGCTGTAAGAAAAGCGAGAAATTGCAGGGCACCAAATCTGGGCTGTAGTGGGGCTGAGTCACTTGGGTGATATGCTGTTTCACAAAATCACGAGTCATGATACATAAGTGGGCACATTGTCATGATAAAGCTTCCATCATCAGTTGTCCATAGTTGCTGCCTTCTGAATCATTTGAACAGTTTCTGTAGAGGAAATTCCAAGCTTAATGCAAAATTTGATGTAGATTCATTGCTCTACTCACTCAGCCATTTTGAATGTGATGGCCACACAGTACACATGCTCAGTCAATGGCACCCTCACTGACTAATATAGTGAGGTCATCATTGTTCACACACGCACATTCCAGTCCACTCTCCTTAAGCTGTCTAGTTACATCTGTGTCACACAAATAGTTCTCATTATATTAACAATGACTGGACTTTTTCTGGGAAGACTATGTATTTGTCATAGACACAGACAACAGTGTGATGATAGCCAGAGGGAAGGGAGGATCACCGGGTAGGTGGAGGCGGAAAAGGGGTATAAATGGAGACAGAAACTTTGCCTAGGGCAATGGTGCACGATGCAAGTGTGCAGAGGATGTTATACACTTGAGACCTGTATAGTTTGTGAACTAATGTCACCCCAACAAATTTGAGAAAGTATTTAAAAATTTTTCTACAGACTTTGGAAGGTGATTGAATCATAAGAGTGAACTAGTGCCCTTATAAGAAAAGACACTGGAGAGATGACTGCCCTCTTTACCATAGAAGGATATAAGAACTGATCATTTGCAATTCAGAAGGTTTTTTCCAGAACCCAACTGTGCTGGCACTTTAACTGTAGACTTTCAGACCTGTGAGAAATAGATGTCTATTGTTTATAAGGTACCCAGTCTATAGTATTGTGCTATAGCAGCCTGAACATTTTTTCCTTCTCTTCTACCTCACCTCTCCCAGGGTCTCCACTGCAGTCTGCTACTGTATCATGTGTTCAACCCTGTTCCTATTTCAAGTCAGGAAATCTATTAAACATATACCCTCACATTTTTTATAATACTTGGAGTTTTCAGGAGGCAACATTTTCTTGCTTTTGTTTGCCACTCACAGCATACTTCTGTAGCAATACTATTGCAGAACCCCACCACACTTGGAGAGAGGCTTAAGTGTGGAAAGGGGAATTCAAAAGGCAGAGAAAAGAGCAGTCTATCTCTTGTAGGAATGGTTAATGTAGTCAAGAGAGCAGAGCTACATATGGAACTATTTCCTCTGAAAGAAACCCCAAAACTAGTTGAGTGGCTCCTACACATGGGTGAATAAGAAAAAAAAAAAAAAAAAACCCACATTGAAACAGACAGGAGAGGCTGAGACATAATCTTGATATAAAGCCCATCCTACCTGTGACAACCCACAATCAAGAGGGAACTCAAAATCCTAAGCTTCTCTCTGTGGAGCAAAGGGTTTAAACCCTACATCAAGGGCCCCAACTTTTAAGATCTGCATTTGAGAAACAAGTTCCCACAACATTTAGCTTTGAAAGTCAATGGCTCTTGCATCCACAAAACCTGCAATATATAAGCAGACTGAGTACTGAGAAGTGGTTCTTAAAGACCTTGTGAAACTCATCTGGCTAAATCCCAGGGCACAGCACAGAGGCAGCCAGTTGATAAGTGCCTAGGGTTTCTGTGGAAGGGACCTTCCCATATCTTAGGGTCAGTCTGAGGTCAGGCATCTAATTGAACACACTTCCAGTCTCACTGAAATACTTCTCTGAAGACAGAGGCCTGTGGGTGCCATCTTTGAGCTTTCCTCTGCCTTACTTTAGGCCACTGGTATCTCTGCTGGCAGCTTGCACACATGTCTAGTGTCTCATTCTTTGGCTGCAGCCCAGAGGACACACCAGACCTCCTGACTCCTCTCATTGCAAATCCTGCTTTACAGAGACCTTTCTCATTATCTGAACTGGAAATCCCTGGGCTGCACTGAGGATTTCCAGAATAAGTGAAGTTATATCTCAGCATTTTGGCTCAGAGGATGCCCAAAGTGGAACATGTAGGAGATAAAATTATAGAAGTAGCACTTCATTTTCAAGAGTACCTAGAGTTTCTTTTATACAGTTTTAGATCATTTCTGAAAAATATATTCTTATTTTTTTCATAAAGAAATATTCTGAACACTACTGGTTTTCAGATGAGCTATCTGTGGAATTCATCTCACACTCAGCCTTTTAGAAACCCATGAGGGCAGCCCGCTTCCTCATCCTAATTTGCACTCTTTCCTGTGGCTACATATACAGAGTGTAACTCACTGTGTTAAGTTAGGTGGAGTGATAAAGAAAGAATTGTTACACAACTAGATATAATTTTGCATCCACTAAGTCAATAGGCTAGACATTTCTGATTGCTGGCAAATTCATTGCCCCTGACACTGTATAATCTGAATGAGAAGCTTTAAACTCAGATGAAAAAAAAGGAGCTAGCAATACTGAAGCAAATATTAATTTTCTTTTGTTTCAAATCTCTTTAGGTGTGTATTGATTGGGAAGCAGCTCAGAAATTTAATTAGAAATACAAGTTTTCTCTTTCCCTTAGGTTCAGATCAAATTTGCCAATTTTTTTCCTTCCTATGCTGAAGTTATAAACATCATAGAAGACCTGAACTCCCAGGTATTCTTTAATTTGTTCTGGAGTAATTATTGTTTAAAGATCAGAGATAATAACCACTTACTGTGTGTTGCATCAACTTGCTCCTGGGACAGTTGAGGAAGTGATTGATGAGAGAAGGGAGGGGATCTGAAATCCCACGGACATCACTACCAACTCTCCCAGGGGTCCACCAGTATTTTCTAAGGAAAGCCACCTGAAGAATGCGTAGTAGGGCACTTATGATGATTTATCAGTCCCCAAAATTTGGTTTGTTGCTTTGAAAATACAAATCTATTTTACATAGAACTCTGAATTTTAGAAAAAGAAAAACAGTTGGTGAAATAAGCCCACACAGATAACCAAATTCAAAAGAAAACATTAAAAGGTATTTTGCTCTGTTTGGGGATACTCTAACTAAAGAAGGATAAATATTATGTGTTTATGTTCAAAGGTAAAATATTTCATTCATCATGGCCTACAGATTCAGAAAAGGAGCAGTGAACATGTTTGTCTAATGAGACAAGATGGCAAGGGACAATGGTAGTCAGAGAAGGGGTCTCTGGTTGCAGCCATGGGGAGCCTGTGAAAGACGGGACAACACACTGACATTATAGGCGATGGACCTTCACACCCTCCACCCCCTGCCCCCACCCCAACCCCCACTCCCACTCCTATCCCTGCTTCACCATAGACAGTTAAATGCACCCACACACTACCCAGAGCAGTCAGGCTGAGGGGACTGGAAAAAGGGAACTCGGTTCCAAGTACAAATTGTACTCATTTATTTAATCCAGCAAAGCCAATCAGACTGTAGCACGTATTTAGTAAAACTGTTTTATTTCCAGATGCACATGTGTTCCTTGGCATAGTGTCAAAATGATGTCAGATCATGGAGGGTTCCCTTCTGGTGATCTCTTTTTGCTTGCAGTGAACAGTAAATACTTAAAAGTTACAATAGCAAGTACAAAGAGGAGGAAAGGGCTTGCTCAGGAGGCTATAAAGCTTCCTGGGTTTGTGTCATAACTCCAAGACTTCCTAGACTTGGGGAACTTACCAAAGATCTCTGGGTCCCAGCGTCCTTATCTGTGCAACAGGAAAATACTACAAATGTACTGTATACATTTGCTATGTGGGCTAAAGGAAGTATCGTATACAGAACTTTTAGAATAGTACCTGATTCAGTAAAATTTAATAAACATTGGTTATTGTGATTGTGAATCCCACTCATCACTTTTCTTTAACTTCTTCCTTTCAGCTCTCAAATTAGGAAAGTAAAATGCAAAAGGGTCTCTTTTCCCAGCAAAGATGAATTTCACAAACTGAAACATCTGAGCAGCTCTCATGGTTCTCAAGGATTAGAGATGGGGAAAAGGAGCCTGGGAAATAATAGAGACTTGAAAAAGCACAAAGAAAGCCTCAGGGAGCAGAGAAGCCTGGAGGCAGAGAGAAAGAGACATCTGAATGCCAGCAAAAATTAGAAAGGAATATAAGGAGAGAAACTACTCCCAAAGCAGGAGCAACATAGACGAAACCTGAACCTTCCACACACACAACACTGACTCTAACCTAAGGTAGTCATCATTATTGTTGCTCACTTATTTTCAAGACAGTTTTTTTCTCTCGGTATGAGTGAGGATGGGGAAAGGGTGAAGCAAAGGTACAATCTCCTGTTTTTTCTTGCCCGACTGTGTTTCATCTGTGAAAATTTGTTCTCCCAATTATATTTCTAAAAAAAAAAAAAAAATGGCCACTGAAGAATCCCCAAACCTGAAGGATATTCACGATCAACATCTGGATAAGACTACACAGCAGACAACGCAGAAGACTGTGAAGCTGGAAGTCCTTCCTTATTAAGCCATCATTTATAAACTAAATGGAAATTGGGCTCCGGTTGCTCTCTTTCTACAAGTTATTTACTGGGAAGTGCTAAGGCAGAGATTATTTTCAGCAACTAGCTTTTTGCCTTGTCAGATAATATTCAAAACAGCCTATTATCATTTGCTTCTTTTCAGTGTTGAAAAACAACCAACGCTATGCACATTCTTCTAAATAATTACCAAAAGTATTTCACAAAACATCCGGAATTCTGGGAAAGATGTTCAAGTAAACTATAAACTCAGAAACTTGCCTAACCTGAATTACGCTTCCCCATTTCTGTCATTACCATTTAAATCATTGATTTTTCACATGGTATTTCTTGTTCCAAAAAGAGGTAGAACACCTTTTGCAAGTGCCTTCTATGTGTTCTGAAACCCCATACCTTTTCACGCGCCTCCAGAGAAATGTTCTTCCTCAAGGCTCTAGGCACTTCATGTGTTGATTGACCTAGCAATTTTTCTGGGATTGATGGACTGTTCTCTCTAGTTCATTTGTAGCTTCTCCCTAGTTAAATTAATACTGACTACAAACTTGGCAGTTTCTGGAAATTGTACATTATCTTTTCTCCGCCATGTCCTCAGTATACTTGAAAACCCCCCACCCAAGAGAGAATTATGTAAGAGGTTCAGGGCTGTAGCTTCAGAAAGTATGCATTCAATTGTCTGAATTATGCCCTAATTCTCTTCCTCTCCTAATGTTCTATAAATATAACATCCCTATGAAACCAATTGTTTTCAAAAATGCAATTAAAAAGACTCATGTGAGGGATGTTTTGGATTTGTGTAGTTAAGTAAAACATTTCTTTTTAGCCTCCCACATTTTATCATCACAAAAATTATTTAATCAAAATAAACCTTTACATCACCAACTCCTTCAGCAAATAAACTACTTTCAGATCCCAATTCCCAAAAGTGAGTTGTATTATCTATTTTTAAAAGATATTTATTTATTATTTTTAGAGAGGGGGAAAGGGGGAGAGGGAGAGACATCAATGTATGGTTGCCTTTCAACTGCCTCCACCTACAGACCTGGCTGGAAATCTGGCTTGCAACCTGGTTATGTGCCCTGGCTGGGGAATCAAGCCAGCAACCTTTGGGTTCACAGGCTGGTGCCTTATCCATTGTGCCACCAGCCAGGGCTATATCATCTATTTTTAAAAATACTTTTAACATAATGAAAACTGTGTCTCAAAGCAACAAGGAGCAATTTCACCATTGATTGAGGTATAAACAATTCATAATTCTTTCTTAAGGTTTGATCTTCTATAAGTAAACATTGATAGTTACATTAAAAAAATTGTAAATCCCTTTGAAAATAATAATAATAATTTTAAAAAAATGTTTCAGTTATCTTTGTATCCATAAGTGTACTTACTGTGTCCCAGAACTGAGAGGTAGAGGCTACAAAATGATTCCATTTTTGCCAAACATAAGTATAGAGATAGAAGAAAGGTCAGCCATCATTATGTGGTTTTATTAATTCTATGCTAGACAGGCATGTAGGGAATTACAGAAGAGGGCACTTGGTTCAATCTTAGGATGAGGTGGAAGTTATTCAGTCAACAATGATTTAGCACTTAATGAGCTTCAGCTGTCTTGGCATGCCATGTAGGAGGGAATCCAAAGGCTTCAGGAGATAGGAATGTTCAACCAGATTTATTATGTGCAACCTGCACATCCACCCCCCAAACACATTCCACAAGAGAACTCAGAAGACACCCTTTACTAAGACATTGAAAAACACACTAGAAAAGAGAGCATCTGCATGCTTGGAAACTCCAAAGTTGCTCTCCCTTATGTGACAGATGTGATCATGGGGACAGGGGGAAACCTGGCTAATAAAGAAGGTAATTTGATTAAAGCCATGTTTGGGAAAATATATTAACTGGAAATGTATAATACAGAATGTAATCAGTAAGACTAGAAAGAAACCAGAGAATTAGTTAAGATGGTAATACAGATGAAAATGTATAAAAGACTAAACTAAAGCAGAAGTGAGCATGGAAAGTGAGAAATGGATATGAAAACATTTATGCTTAAACCTTTATTTAACATAAGGTAAGAGGGAGAATGAAGAGTCCAAGCTACTCCCAGTTTTCTTGGTTTCATTGAATGATGATGGGAATTATGTATGATATGATTCAGGATGAGTTGAAATACAGGAAGGAGAGTGTTTTCTAAGGAATATAATAATTTGTTTTGAAAATGTTGGACTTAAGAATCAGATAAAGATAGACACTTATGTATGTATATCTGGACTGCAAGAGAGCTATCTGAGCTCAAAAATGTTTAAGGCTTCCACCTGCACATTAATGATACTTAAAACTATATTTTGAGATTATATAGTTTGGGTAGACTGTGTTGAAAGGAGAAGAAAGGGACCAGGAAACAAAAAACAACATTTAACTGGTGAGTGGGGGGAAAGAAAACCCAGAAACTTAGAGAAGGAGCAATAAGAAGCTTAAGAGACAAAGCAAGAGAGAGCTTAACAAGTGGTCAGCAACAGTGGAAACACCACAGAGAGTTTAAAGAACTTGATGTATACTAGTCCCCCGACTTAACCAAGGAGGATAGATTCAAGACCCACAGTGGATGCCTTAAACTGCTAATGGTAATAAATTCTCAACTGTTCACTGAAAGAAGCACATTATAGCTTCTCTTTGGCATAACTGAATTGCCAACATCACTACTCTTGCACTTTGAGGCCATTATTAAGTAAAATAAGGGTTTCATGAACCCAAGCTCTGTAACACCATGACAGTGGATCCGATGACCTAGACAGCTATGGAATGATGAGTGAGTAGCATATACAGCATGGATGCACTGAATAGAGAGATGATTCACATCCTGGGTGAGACAAAGCCAGACTACTCCCAATGGTGCATTGGGTATTTTTTTTTATTTTTGGAATTATCTATTTGATATATTTGGACCACAGTTGACCACAGGTAACCAAAACCATGAATAATAAAACCAAGGATAAGGGGGGGCTACTATATCCTTTTAAGAATATTGATGACCTTACCAGGTCACAGAGTATTGTGAGCTGTAGTTCAGTGGGTGAGAAATGACTTGGAGGTGAGGTGGTAAAGATGCTGTGACAGACACTGTTTGGCCACATTGAAATGACCCTTAAATCCCTTTTCTTTTACCTATCTCCACACTAGAAGCTGTCACACTAAACACCCACCCTCTGACTCTCCTTTGCATGTTAAGATCACCACTTATGAGCAACAAATTCTAAAGGGAAATCTACCATGGGACAGGTATTTTTCCCCAGCTAAAAATAATTAGGGTGGGGGTGGTGGGAGGGGTGAAATGCACAGGCCATGCACATTCAGTTCTGATCCATGATGATGAAGCCTACTTACTGGCACCAAGAGGGGACAAACTTACAGATGAAAAGCTGTCATACTGAGGATGACAAAACAGTAAAATGAGCCTTAATAACATCATTGGCCAATACCAGCCAAAGTCTGATTCTGGATTTTTGGTTGTCCGGAAAAAAAGCCCTCTTATTTGTTTGCCTACTAGTCTGTCATGTTTGGCAATTTGCAAGGTAAAGAGTCTTATTAGAGACTCTTAAGAAGATTGTCTATGAGAATAAGCAGGACAGTCCCTAGAATATAAATGGTTGAAATTTGTAGGGAGGAGTGTTTTGCTTTTTTGTTTTGGGAGAGCTGGGTATTTATTTTATTTTTCTTATTTTAAGAAACAACACATCTGTGCTAATTTGTCAGGTGAAGAAAAGGGATCCATGGAGAGGAAGTGGGTACATAGAAAAACAAGACAATGAGTGATGGAGAAAGGTCTTAGGTAAGACTAAGTGATGGAGAGTACAGGTAAAAACATGAGCCTTGCATAGATGAATAGAAATACCCCATTCCTCTGAAAGCAGAGATAAATTTAAAAAGGAAAATTAAAAGGAAAGTGCAGAGAGAAGCTGAGGGAGTTGTCTCCTGATTACCCTGAAATAGTTCTCAGGCAAGCCACCATTGCTGCTTAGTCCTGCTCAGGCACCTTAGACAGTCTCCACCCTACCCAAACCAGCTACAAAAACCTGAATCTCAACTAGACTACTGATGGATTAATTTCTTTCACCTCTCTCTTCTCCCCAGGCTACTCTGCATCTTAGTACAGGATTTATTCAAAAGAATAAATCTGCAGGTAGAATTGCAGGCAGGCATTAGGAAGAGCTATTTCAATGGCCTTCAAACTAGGTCTGTAATAGGCAGTGACCTACTTACCCTTCAGGTAAGACAGGTTCTGCCAAAAGGCTCAGCATGCGCTTCTATACTGTTCAGGAATTTAGAAAGGTGATAAGAGATCCCTGGACAAAAGATGCAGCATCAGAGCAATTTTGGCTTGCATTATTTGTATCTCTGGCTTATCTTTGGCTGCAGTGACTTATTGATAGGAACAAAACATACAGGGAGATGTTAAGAATAGTATAAGGAATGGGGAAGCCAAAGACCTTACACACAGGATCCACAGACATAAACTAAGGGTTGGGGTATTGCTGAAGGGAAGGGTGGTACAGGGAGGAAGGGGGGAAAGGAGGAAAAATTGGGACAGCTATGATAGCATGATCAATAAAATATACTTTAAAATAAAATAAAATAGCATTAGGGCTATGTAAAGTTGAAAGAAAAAAAAAAAAACTGTCTTTTTTTTTGCACAGTGAATGTGGTAGCAAAAAGTCAGCTACTGCAGACCTTCGCTGCCCACCTCAGTTAAATACTAAGCATGCACACTACCTATCAACCTTGAGGTTTTGCAACTGCAAAGGCTTATTTGCTCAAAGATGGGACAAACTGTCTTGTATCCTGACCTCCAGCAACCCTTTGCCTCTTTTTAGATTATTAGTATTGTAGCAAAATGGTCAAGTATTTCACATAGCTGGCAAGTTCTCCTTGATAATTCTCAGGAGCATGTTTAGAAATAATGAAAGGCAATAAGACTCCTCTCTTAAATGGTAAAAAACTTAAGAGAACTGGGATCACTGCTGCCATCCACCCACTCCTTCCTGCAATTGGCTGCTAAGGGCTCTGCTGCCTTGAATTCAATAGGGTTTAATTCAAAGCACTTGCATGAGGGTTCACATGACCTAATGAATTGTTATTTGTGGCTCCTACACCAATGCAAGTTAGGAGTCAAAAGTTCACTTATCCACTGGCTCATGGCTCAGTGGATAAGGTGCCACCCTGCGAACCCAAAGGTCGCTTGTTCGATTCCCAGCCAGGGCACATAACCAGGTTGCAAGCCAGGTTTCCAGCCAGGTCCTTAGCTGGAGGCAGGTGAAAAGCAACTATACGTTAATGTTTATGTCCCTCTCTGCCTCTCTCCCTTCCCCTCTTCTCTGAAAAATAATAAATAAAATCTTTAAAAAAAAAAGTTCACACTTTAAAGGGCCTACCTTTTCCATTTAATTCTAAGCATTATTCAGTGATTAAAAAGAAAGAAAGAAAGAAAAAAAAAAAAAAAACCCCAGGTAGTGATGCCTTTATGCACTTATTGTAAACTGTATGGAATAAGTGGGTGTTTGGCCCCATTTTAAGAAGACAAAGAAGGATCTGTCAAATGCTGATTAGTCAATAAATGTTCTCGGATATAATGCAAGACCCACAACCATCTTCCCCTGTCCAAAAGGAAAGAGAAAGTGAGAAAGGCAAGCCTTTGATATGAGAGAGATTTATTGAGAGAAGATAAGAAATCCCTAAACACTGACATTGCTGAACTTGACTTGAGCCCTGCTCCTGGAAAAGACCTAAAAGGGGGTTCAGGAGATCTGCCTCTATTTTGTGTTCCAGGAAATCACTCACTGTAAAGAAACACCTTCCCCATATTACACAGGTAAGACTCTCACAGACGGTAACCTTGTTTACTATGCAGGACAAAGTCAGACACAGACCTGCCCTCCAAGTTCCCATTCTTTGTCTTGTAAGTGAATACCTGAACTGTTTATTCCCACAGACTAACACAGACAAAATAAAACTGAGAGTCCTTGTAATTCTGATTTGATTTAAACTACAGTTTTAAAACAGTCAATTTTCTTTCTTCTCTTTCAACACAGCTCACCAACCCAACCTTAGTCTTACACTTTGACGATCATTAACCTCTGAGGCAGAAGACAATATTCCAGTTCTGACTAATGATCGCAAGGTTTAAACCCCTACCAGGTGAAAGATAACATCTTAATCTAATTTATGTTTCAGCTTCTGAACCCTAAGGCAGGACCTTGAAACTGGTTCTGGACACTCAGTGCTGATCCTGGCGTTGTCCTCAAGGCCTAAAGAAGTGATTTGTTGCCCTTATCTCACCAATCAGTTCCTAACAACCCAGAATCCCCCAACCCATGGTCATCTCGCCCTCTGTAATCTGCAAGCTACACATCCCTGGGGACTTGGGTCTTTGAAAGAGCTTGCACGTATCCAGATTGGCAAATTCTAATAAAGTAATTTCTTTCTTTCTTTCTCTCTTTTTTTTAAAGATTTTATTTAGTATTTTTTAGAGAGAGGGGAAGGAAGAGAGGCAGAGAGAGAGAAAAACGTCAACGTATGGTTGCCTTTCACCTGCCTCCAGCTGCAGACCTGGCTGGAGACCTGGCTTGCAACCTGGTCATGTTGCCCTGGCTGGGGAATTGAACCAGCGACCTTTGATTTCACAGGCTGGGGCCTTATCCGCTGTGCCTCCAGCCAGGGCTAAGTAATTTCTTTCTTTATTGCAAAACCCCGCTTCTGTGGTTTTTGAGCACAGCACTCAAGCAAATTTAATTATCAGAGTTTGGTAACAAAAATACTTGGTAACCTGACTTGTCCAAAGTTTTCGGCTTCTCTCTCTTGTAGCTCAACAGGACCCTGGACTTGAACCCACCTGAACCAGCATCTCTTCAAGGGCCTCTCCTGAAAATCAGCCGACCACAAAGACAAACATTCCCTGATGAAGTGACCAATCATACCACCCATTCCTCTCATGCCCCACACCCAGTTCTTTCTAGTTTTGTTTATTCCTCTCTAAAAAAGAAAAGTTCTCCTTGTTAGTGTAGGCAGCTAGATATTAATAAAGGTGGGAAGCAGAGGGAATTGAACATTGTTGAGTATAACCAACCAGGGAGCATAAACCTTCCTGCTCAGCCATGAAGCCACACACTCCAAGGGATCACAGCATTGTCCCGCAAAGGGCATTAACAACCCTCCTTCCCCTGTACCGGAAGGACCAGCTTTCAATCTTCATGTTCATTCCCTCAGACTGTGCAGGGAAATAAGCACACACACCACACACACAGTACAAGTCCCAATGGTGCAGGAGATGGGAGGGGTGCTTCTCTGAGGCCAGTGCAAAAGGAGCTAAAATGGCAACCATCTCAGAGATCTGTCAGTCTAACCTGGGAGGGGCATACATTGCTCAGGGGATAGACCCATAAGAAGCCCATGAAGACTTGGAAAGTTGATTGGTTTATTTTAAAAAGCTCCTGGTCTGTCCCAAGCCTGAAATAGCTCTCTCTCTCTCTCTCTCTCTCTCTCTCTCTCTCTCTCTCTCTCTTTCTTTTATCTACCTCTTTCCTTTCCCCCTTTCCTTCCCCCCTCCCATATCTCTCTATCCCCCCTCCTCTTCCTAAGGAACTCACACATTCTTTTCATAGTAACCATGTAGGTCTAGCAACAACACAGCCAGCTGCACAGACTACAAATATAAAGTACTGGGTATAACAGGACAGCCCACACTGGGACTGAGACTGCTAATGCCAGAACAATAAAACAGAACTGGTGTTTGTTTTTGGCCTTGACATAGACTCAGTTGGACTTATTCTATTGTGGGACAAATGAAGATGGGACACAGGCAGCTTTCTATTTCCACCTGAATCAATCTTGCCATACCACAATCTCCCATGTGTGGGTCCATGAAATGCTTCTCTGGTCATCCCACGTAAGGGTCCCACTTCCACCAGCAACACTCTCTGCCTGACTGCTGACATGCTCAGAGAACTTATGGTCTAAACATTCTCCTATTGCAATTGTCTTTTCAACAGTCTCTCCTTACATAAGTCTGGGCTTGTTTTTTTCTGACAATAGTTACGTTTACTT
Organism: Noctilio leporinus; assembly: GCA_004026585.1. Classification (NCBI taxonomy): domain Eukaryota; kingdom Metazoa; phylum Chordata; class Mammalia; order Chiroptera; family Noctilionidae; genus Noctilio; species Noctilio leporinus. Next base: position 41,875 of record PVIW01000649.1, read on the forward strand.
AGTGACCACTTCGAACATATCTTTCTTCACAAAAATCAGGTTAGTTTGCATTTGTGTTGCTAAATAAAACTGAGACCCGGAAAGCAAAATAATTTTACCGAGTAGCCTCTACTCAAAACTCTAAGAACTCTGCAGTTCTATTTTACTTTGTATGGAGAAAGATCGTGCAACATAACCTGTTCATGTTATAAAGCTGTCACATAGCACAAAGCAAGGAGAGTGGGGAGATGGTGTTATAAAGTGTGGTACCCTGCAGGGCAGGGCAGCATAGAGAGAACTATCACTGGCCTGGGGAGCAGACACCCCACATTTCAACCTCACATCTACCAAGTGACCTTTGGAAGACAGCTTAGTCTCTTTGGGGCCTCTGTAATTTTATCTGTAAAATGAGGGGATTGAACTTCATGATCTCTAACCTCCATTCCAGCTCCAGAAGTCTATGATTCTAAAACAATTTAGAGTAAATCATAAGGATGGACCTTCAGGCAGCCAGATCAGCAAAGGTGACTGCAATGAGGGCTGTGTAATGTTATGGCCAGAGCCGTAATGAGATTTGTAATTAAATATAACAACATGGGGTCATAATCAGATCTCATGCTTCAGAAGCTACATTAATCATGATAGGGATCAGGTAGGTCACTGTCCCCAGAATGCAGTGGGGACCTTGAGAAGGAAGACAGAGTATCCCTGTCCCTCTCCAGGTGGAACAATGTGCTTTTTATGGGGGAAACCTGGTCTGGCCAGGACACTTGAGCTTTCACCCTCAGCTGCACTTTAGTTTTCTCCTCAGTAAATGAGAAATTGAGATCCACGCTCCTAAACTTTCCCCAAGTTTCTCGCTAAAATAAAGAGGAAGAAAATCACTAAAATAAAGAAAAAGGGAAAGACCCCTGAAGGCTGCCAAAACATCTGTCAAGTTTTTATTTCCATACAAATGAGCTGGATATTTACTCCTACTTCATATCACATCTGACTGTGTCTCAAATTTATAAGATTTAAAACAATTTATCACATCATAAATCTTATGGCCCCTAAAGACGGTAAAGTTCAGCTTATGACTTCAAGACACTATAATGCCATGGGTGGGTAGGAGTTTGCAAAGGGCAGACGTAGGTGCACCCTGGAGGGAACCCTCTAGAATTGAAAGCCTATGACTCTTATACTTAGAAATGTGCTTGTTTCTGAAGGGATCCTCTATCAGAATATAAACTTTCGGGTGTACGAATGTGTTTCTGTGTATATTTGTGTGTATGTGTATCTGTGTGTGTTTGTGTGTGTATGTTTGGTTGTTGGTAGGGATGAAAAAGGGAAAGCAAACATAGAAGAGTAAGTGGTGGGAAGGAGGCCTCTGTAATGAAAATTTTTCCCCTGGTGAGAAGGGAAAAACAGGCAACAATGAGACCTCAGACTCTTTGGGGCTCAGATCAAAAGTAGCAGATCTCTGCGATGGTACAAACTAATAAATGCCTCCAATCCTGCTCTGATTCAAAACTGGTACTTTACACAATGCAATACCTTCCATATTTAAAATGCTGCCATTTAGACACCTTTAATTTATACATACTTATTATCAGGGCCACATAGATGACTCGAGATGAGATACAGCCAAGATTTAGTGCTGCAACTGCCTAAGTCTGAATCCATGTGTTGAAAGACCCCAGACTCTTCACTAAAGTCGAATTTGTTCATCATGGAGCTGTCAGTTCCAGGGCTACCCTTGTGAACCCTCTGATCTTCCCGATCATCCCCTGCTAAAGCTTGGTGTCTCTTCTACCCTTTTAAATCAAAAACTTACTTAGAGCTGCCCAAGATTAGGAAATCCTGTTGAAGAAGTCACAGTTCCTGCCCTCAAGTAAAGTACAGAGAATTAAATAGCTGGTTACAATGCAATTTGATTCGATAGATTTATAAACTTCTACTCCTACTTCAACCTTGGAGCAGAATGCAGCAAAAACAAAATCCTTCTTGGTGCCTGCTTCTCTGAGAAAGTAGATGTTAATTTAGAGCAACCTGAAGTTCCCAGTTGACCCTGGTAACTTATGGCTGTGGAATCTACCTCAAAGTAGCACAAGCCAAACATCTAGGAAAATTTAGGAGTACTAAGGTCTACCAATCATTTATTAGACATCAGTTGGATATTTAAAATAATCTTTTTACTGTCTGAATGTCTAGAATATTCTTCAGAAATTAGTCCAGCATAAAAGCTGATATAGAACCATCTCTGCCTTGCTAATTATATGGTCAGGTATCAGCAATTCCACCTTCCAGAACAGCCTTAATTTTGAGGAGAAATTGCCACCTCTTTAGTAAAAACAAATGCCACAAAATTAGAGTTCTCTGAAATACAAATGGAAATAAGCTAATTTAACACATGTTATTTGATCATTTTATTTTTCTTGTACTATTTTGGCATTTTCTTAGGTGAGGTAATCAGAATCCAGCACCCCCCTCCAAAACTATCTGCTTGTTAATCCTCATAACCTGTGAATAAGCAGTATTGCAAGGCAAAGCACAATTAAGAATCTAGATGGATTCAAATTGCTAATCAGATAACCTTGAGATGGGGAGATAATCCTGGATTATGTGGCTGGGCACGATGTAACTACGATGCATAAATGAAAGTAGCAAGCAGAAGAGGGAGAACCAGACAGCAACACAAAAAGGACTCAACCCAATGTCGCTGGGTTTGGAAATGCAGGAAGAGGGGGAGGAGCCAAGGAATGTAGGAACCTTCTAGAAGCTGGAATGCACAAGAAACAGATTCTCCCGAGTGTATCCATAAAATATAGCCCCATGGGCACAATGATTTTAGCTCATGAGACCCGTTTCAAACTTCCCACCTCCAGAACTATAAGATAGTAATAGATTTGTGTTATTTTAAGCCATTAAATTTGTGGTAATTTTTTTATAGTGGCCACAGAAAACTAATTCACTGGTTAGATGAAAGAGAGAGAAAAGCAACTGAGGCAGCTGCCAACAGCTCAGATAGAAAATAAAAAGTGATAGACACTTAAATTAGACCCACAGAGAGCTGAGAGGAGTGCTTGAAGAAAACCACCAACCAGGAAAAAAATCACAGTGTGGGGAGACCACAAACCGCAATAACCCCTGAGAGAGGGAAGCATAAAACCACTAAGTAGTCAACTACGGAACAATGAGAGTTCCGTGAAAACTAAATCATCCTTTCAATGACAGTCTCTGAAGGCATCATTTAATTATAAGGTTGATGTCTTGTGCTCATAAAACAGACCCTGAGTCGCTGTAAACAAGTTGCATTACCTTCTGAGTATTCTTAGAAGGAAAGGAGTTGTAGACTATTTAGAACTATTTTAATTGCCAGAGCCAACCAAGTTTTCAAGTCTTGCCTCTTTTTACCCATGGCTGCAATTCTCAACCCTCTTTTTCTGCCCATAAATTATTTACATGCATAAAAGCCATTCATTAACAGTAAATTGGTCTTAATTTTGGGATCCACTAGGAAAATAAAGGGAATTCAAATCTCTGAGGATGAGGACATGTACAGCTTAAAAAACATCTTTTGGTTTACATAACATTTCTTTCCTTTAGTTTTCTCTTTCCCACACTGACTGCATCTCATTTTCCTTCTCAAGTTCCCGCTACCCATTACATTTTGGTCCTCCCAAGTTTATATGCTCTCTCTTTTTTTTTTACTTCAAATCCTCTTGATTGACATGTAAAGTCCACTAGCTGGTGGTTTTCACCACCCTGTACATGCTGGTGTCTCCAAGTCCTTTCCCTAACCCTGGATTATTTCTTTCTGAGGTTCTGACTGTCTTTTCAATCATATGAATGCCCAGACACACCATAAACTCAAAATATGTCAAAAGGAAGTTCTACCCTTCTTTACTTCAAAAGCCTATCTATTCCTCTGTTCTCCACCTCATTGAATTATTCAAACTAGAAACCTGGATGCTGTCTGTTCTCTCCAAATCCCACAATCCTGACGCTGGAATTGCCTGTAGAAGCACCTTTCTCAGTGTTTACACATTCTTTATTATAGCACTTTAATGGTGATTACTGCTGCATAACAAACACTGTAAACCTAGTCACATAAAGCAACCATTTTGGCATACTTATTTATTCTGTAGGTTAGGAATTTGGACAGAAGGCAATGAAGATGGCTTGTTTTTGCTTCTAACATGTGTAATCTATGGAAGATCAAAGGCCAGGAATGATTCACTGTCTGGCATCATCTGAAGGCAGCTTTACTCATATTGTGGCAATCTTTGGAAAGCCACAACAAACACCATGCTATGAATTTTTCCTTTACGCATCTGTCACTTTTGTCACATTACCATTGTTACAAAACTTTGCACTCATCACTACTTTAAAATCGCCACTAGATCTCATCATTTGATGCATTAATAGAGAAGCACATATAAATCACCAAATTTTTAAAATATGTTGACTGCCCTGGCTGGTAGCACAGTGAATAACGCGCAGGTCTGCGAAACCAAAAGCGGCTGGTTCAATTCCCCAGCCAGGGCACATAACCAGGTTGCCAGCCAGGTCTCCAGCCAGGTCTGTAGCTGGAGGCAGGTGGAAGGCTCTCTCCCTCTCTGCCTCTCTTCCTTCCCCTCTCTCTGAAAACAATAAAAAATCTTTTAAAAAATATGTTGATATACATATTTTAATGTGTTCTTTGTAATATTACATATGTATTTTTTGGTTAACGTGTTATATACATTGTTTTGAGAAAAATTTGTCAAGTAGTCATTGGACTTCAGGTACAATGAAAGGCTAAAAACTTCTATTTCACTTTGAATAAGTGAATAAATGAATAGCAGAAATAAAATATCACTGGTATTTGCTGGTAGAGTCTAATGATGTAGATTTTTATAAAATAGATCACCATATTTGCTAAACAAATGTTGTGATACTCTTTAGAGATACGTTTTATCTTGTTTTAGTCCATATTTCATTAGTTCAAGAATCTTCATGTACAATGACAAAATAATTAAATGAGAATTAAAACAATACCATTGTGGTTCTTGTATTGTAATATGCTGAGTAGGTCTAGATTCCCTATGTAAAGGGGAAACAAACAAAACTAGAGAAGTTTCATTTAGTCCTACATTTTCCATAAGTTTCATAGAACTCTGGCTCTGTGTAATATTAAGGAACCATACATGAAAAGAAAAAAAGAAAAGGAAGCAAGGGAGGAAAAGGAGAAAAAGATAAATCAGGATATTCTCTGGTCAAATTAGAGGGGATAAGTCTTTGTTAAACTCAATATAAAGTTTCTTTGTTATTGGACATCCCTGTTCATGGTGAGTTGCTGAGCAGAGAGACAATTGTGTTCAGTATTTTCCAGGCCTGGCTTCTTGAATCACATTTTGTAAAAAGACTGATCCAGTCTAGATCCCTCACTATGCATCCATAGAAATCAAGGGCCAAAGAACTAAATCACATGTCCAAGCCCAGCCCACTATGGGGAAGTAGGGCTGGAACTAGAACCTGGCTCTTGGCTCCCAGTCAAGGGCTGTTCCCACCCTCCAACTCTGCCAATTAATTAAGAGTTCAGGTGCCTGCCTAATTACAAAGAACAAAGGTGAAGAATCAAACAAACAAACAAACAAAAAACCCAGTTACAAACTAACTGTTGGAATAAGTAATCTGAATGGGCAAGAGTGATGAGGCAGAAGTAACTCTTGACAGTTGTGCTTAAATAAGAGTTACTGACACATTTTTTTATATCTAATCTCTCCATGAAGAACATCTTTTCAACTCTTTCTAGCCATGAGATCTCTCTCTGCAGGACTCCTTGTGAGGTGAGGTTTGGACAAAGAAAAAGGGGCACTTGGCAAGATACAGCTGATTCTACCGCTGAATAGAAAGCAAGCAGCATTGACTAATTTTCTTCCTTTCCTACTGAGAATCAAAGATGAATGTGGCCCCAACAGCAGACCTGGACTACCATTATGTAAAACTCATTACCTGTAGCTTTGATTTTTTTTTTCCATTTATATCTACATGTTGGAGCTTTTCCTTCTAAAATAGTTACTTTTAACATAAAAAAGCAGACAAGAAACCCAGAGGATTGTTAATTAGGTCTATGAAAATTCTGAATATCTTAATAAGGCCACATCCTGAGGATAGCCTCCTGAGTTTGCCTCATTTTTCCTCCTGTACTTGCAGGATCTAACTTCTGCTATAACCAGCAGGAACCTAAGGCCTGACAAGTAGCTCAAGAAAATGGTAAGATGCAAAAGATGATCAAAGACTCAGAGGCCATGAGAGAAAAGGAGAAGAAATGGGTGGTCCAAAGGGGAATCACCACAGCTCTGAGGCAGAGGACAATTTCCAGGTCAAAGAATGCAGACTTCCACTCAATAATTAAAGTGAAATGAGTTAGAGGGTCAAGGGATGTGGGGAAGGAGCTGATGGAAGATAGCATAGAAAGATGGATTTAAGCCTTATTCTCAGCTATGCTTATGTACTTGAATGATTAACAAAACTGGCCATTGAAGCTGTGGACTGCATGGCCCCTTCCTTCCAATTATGAAGTCTAGAGTTGAAATGATGGTACCTCATGAGGGAAATGACAGGGCTGTTTTCAGATAATACAGTAATCTATTCAATCTTTGCCACCCTTTGCCTTTATTGCAGCCACTTTTCTGCAACATTGAATAGTAACAGGATATGTGATTGTACTGCCAGGTAACTGTCATGGGACTCTTAGAAATTCCCATCAGAGATGAGACAAACTAGTCTACTATGTCCCAACAGAAATGCCAAATTTGAAAGAGATGTGTAAGAAGGCAGGTAGTGAGAAACAAGCTAAATTAACAGAAAGGCCCCCTGCCCACAAAGAAAGGGGTTAGGGGAGAAACAACTCACCTAAAAAGCACACACCCCTAAATACGAAAGCCACCAAGACAAATTACTGAAGTGAGGGACTAAGTACAGTAACTTCTCCTTTATCAAGAGTTTTGCATCCCACAAATTGAGTTATCTGTGGTCAACCATGGTCTGAAAATATTAAATGAAAAAATTTAGAAATAAACAATTGACAAATCTAAAATTGCACATTGTTCCAACAGTATTATGAAACCTCACACCTCCCCATTCCATCCCTCCTGGAATTGTGAATCATCCTTTTGTCCAGTGAATTCTCAGTGTGTATAGTACCTGCTCATTTATTACTCAGTAGTTATCTTGGCTATCAGCTCAACTGTCAAAGTATGGCAGTGCTTGTGTTCAAGGAGCTCTTACAGCAATAGTGGCCTCATGCTAGAGCACAACACCCATGTCATTCACTCACTTCATCTCATCGCGGAGGCTTTGTATCATCTCACGTCCTCACAATGAGATATTTTGAGAGGCACAGAGACTCCATTCACATAGCTTTCATTACAGTAGAATGTTATAATTATTCTATTTTATTATTAGTTATTGTTGTGAATCATTTACTGCACCTAATTGATAAATTAAACTTTGTGATACACGTGTATGTATAGGATAAACCAGTATATACAGAGTTTAGTACTCTCCCTGATTTCAGGCATCTGCAAGGGACCTTGAAATTCCCCCAAAATAAATGAGAGGGCTACTGTATTAGCAAAAACAACAAAGATAATGTTTATGGAACGCTGACTGTTCCATAAAGTAAACTAAAGTGGTTAAGCTACTAATTCTACCAGGAAACAACAGCCAAATCCTTCTTCAGAGATAATCCGGTCTCTAAGAATTTATTTTATTTTATTTTATTTTTCACAAAATCTCCTTCGCCTCATCTTTCAAGCCAGTGACTTGGAATTATGCTTCTGGAGAAACACAGAGAGGACAGCTAGCTCCGAACGCTCCCCTGCACCTAGCCGGGAAGCAGACTCCCGCAGAGCAGGCTGCAGGCGCTTTGGTGGGTCTCCACTTAAGTTTGTCCTTCGAAGTCCTGGGAATGACTATTCCATGATCCCCTCACCTGATTAATTTTTAACTCGGAGCATAATTACACTCTTCGGAAGGTATATCGGTCTTATAAATCAGTCGTGGCTGACAGTTCACTGTGAGCAGCGCAATAGGTTTAGGTGGGGTGGGGGGCGAGGGGGCCTGCTAGCTGAAGTGCTGAGTCGTCAGCCTTCACCCCCGCACCCAGCTGCCCCTTCCCAGAGCCCAGGCTCATCCGAACGCCGCAAAGTGACAATGGGCAGAGCAGGAAGCCGACCAGAGGTCTGCAGAGGGTGTGATTTCCTTTTAAAGAAAGGCGAAAGGGAGCTGGGGGGAAGGAGGCTTGCAGACTTCTCTATTGAAGCTGTGGGGAACTCGAGCCTTCTGGCAAACTGCGGCAAGCCGCCAATTTGAAGTGTGTGAGCTTTAATCTGCTTCTGGCCTGATGGGCTCTCGCGTCCACAGGGAGCTGGGAGGCATCCATTATGCCGGACCAAGGAGATGGAGCGTCTAGGAAATATGTTAATGCGGAGCCCGCCCCTCCCCGCAGGCTCGCCCCTGCCCTTGCGGTGTCTGACAGCCTCGGAGAGTGACATTTCTGGAGTGCGCAGCTCCTGGCAGGGCTCTCCAAACTCACATCTATCTATTTGTTGTATTTAACTCTTGTCGGTTGTTTTGTTTTGTTTTGTTTTTGAGGACTGTAATGAGCAATTCACTGTTTAAAATGTGATGTTTTTGTTTTGCTTGTATTTTAAGTTTAAGAGAGGGATGAGCAAAAAAAAAACCCTCATGGACAGGATCATAGGACGGTGATTGTGGGGGGATGGTGGCAGGGAGAGCAGGTGGAGGAGGAAGAGGGTATAAGGGAATAAATGGTCATGGAAAAAATGCAATAAAAAATGAACTATTAAAAAAAACTCAACTTCTTAAGCAATGTAGCCACTAATGAAAGAATACTTTTTATCATTAATAGATGAAATATTAAAGTGACAAAATTTAAAATCTAGTTCATCTTAAGTGTTTAATTTCTACCTAGAAATCTTATTCAATTCATAAATGTAGCAAATTCACCAATGATTTTGTAAAGGAAATTTTGGTTAATATTTGGGCCCATTTACAAATATGTTACTTTGTAACATATTTCAAATATTTTAAACTGGATTTGCCAATTATATATTATTTCTTATTTAAGGTTCTCAACAGTTGCATTAACAAATTTCTTAGGTATTTTAGTACAGTAATGCTTATAAATTAAACTTCATACTATGGAGAACTGCAAAATCGTTTAAATGTCCAAACTGAGTGTTGATTTAGTAAGATATGGACTAAGATTTACAAATAAGCATAAATTATACACTTACCATGTTCAACTGGAATTACAAACTAACCTGTTAATCTAATAAATCCAATTATCTTAAATATCTTTATACTTAAAATATGAAATATGCTCATATTTATTAATACTAGAGCATCAATACTATACATTTATTTTTTTTAATATTCATACCTATTTCTAAATCTATCTCAAATTAAAATTTTCTACTTCATTAAGAAAAAAAAATTCTTAAGTTTAGTTTGGGGATTGTCTTTCTAAACAGATGGCCTAGGCTTACTGAAGCTTCTTAAATAACCAAAAGATATTGGTCATACTTACTGGTCTACAATCTTGATAGGAAATGAGGAGTGCCGTTAATAGTAGTTACAACAACAACTTCTAAACCTAAAGAAGAAAATGGTCATGTAGGGCACGTGCTTTGGTTCATTACCCACTTTGCATGTCAGTCTAGAGTTTGCAACTACACACACCCAAACTGACTATAAAACTCAAGTGAATACTTACATATATTTTACTCTTAATTTATATATGCATTTTGCTCCTAAAGTTTTAAAAATCATTTTAAAATATTTTTTAATTATGGGGAACTTCAAACATACACAAAAATTTGAAAAAGGTACAATGACATCCTGATTTCTCTAGGTATCCATTAGTCACATCTAACAATCATCCAGTCCTGATTAATCCTGTCCCATTCTCATACTTATCTATTTCCTCTTGTATTATTGTGAAACAAATCTTATATATCAGATTCTTTAATTTATAAATAAAGGATGAGGACTATCTTTTAAAAAAGAGTTATTTACCATTGCCACACTAAGAAAATTATCAAATATCCAGTGCTTGAATTTCTGATTCTTTCATTAATGTAATAAAACTTTGAGGTACATTCATTTGAATCAGGATCTGAAGAAAAAGTTAAAAATAAATTCATACTTTGCATTTGGCTGATGTGTCTTTTAAATCTCTTTTGATGTGTAAGAACCTCCTCCACCTTTTTTTTTTTTTCTTGCAACTTATTATTGAAGAAATAAAGAATTTATCCTATAGGGTTTCTCTCATTCTAGATTTTGCTGTTTGTATTCTTTTTGTGTAGATTGTATATATTTTTTGTGTTTATTTCCTATAACATGCTTTTTGGTAGACTACTTTATAAATCCAAATGGCAGCATGTAATGTCTATCTTTCCTCTCTATTTCTATTTCTCTTTGATAGTAAGAGACATTGATGAGGGTCTATTTTTAGATCCATTCATTCTCTGTAAAATATTTATCATTTTTTCTCCTATTTGGTTGCCTAACAGTACAGTTCACCCAAGAAAGTCAGGCTTAACCTTAAATTTATTATCATATTTACATTTTCAAAATATTGAGTCAGTACAGTAGTATCCTCCAATAATAACAAATTTTGTTTTCTTTAATTATGAATGTATTGATTAAAAAATAGAAGTGATAGACCTATTTTCAGATGTTGTGCTCTTTTCTGAGAAAGTTTTCCTCCCAGCTTGTGTCACAGAAGTCCTGATTTTAGGAGAGAGTTAACAGAAAGACATTGAGAGAAAGGACCCTTATGAAACTTCAATAGCCTGTACTCCAGAAAATGAAAGCTATTGCCTTTTTACATTGCTATGTCTAGATGGAAATAAAAATATATTGGTGATTTCTATGTGTTAGATTCTGTTCAAAGCATTTGAATTATATTAACACATATTAACAAAGATAATCCTTATATTGATAATATTACTACTTCATTTTACAGATAAAGACACTGAGGTAAAGCATACTTAAGCGATATAGTCACCATCATACAGTAAACCAACAAAAGGGATGAGATTTAGATTCAAGCCTGAGCCCCTAACAGCATGCCCTTTCCTTTTTTTTTTTTTTTTTTTTTTAAGATTTTATTTAATTATGTTTAGAAAGAGGGGAAGAGAGAAAGGGGGAGAGGCAGAGAGGGAGAGAGACATCAATGTATGGTTGCTTTTCATCTGCCTCCAGCCACAGACCTGACTGGAGACCTGGCTTGCAACCTGGTTATGTGCTCTGGCTGGGGAATCGAACCTGCAACCTTTGGGTTCGCAGACCTTATCCACTGTGCTACCAGCCAAGGTGCCCTTTCCTTTTTAAACTCACTCAGTACAAGAATTCCAAAAATGAAGTAACTCATCTCTGAGTTTTTGAATAGCAAGGAACTTTTGTCCCAGAATGCTATTGAGAAAACAAGGAAAGCAATTCATACAAACCAAGCACTAGAGCAATCAAAGAAAATTATTTCTGGCAAAGCAAAAAGATGATCTTATTTTAAAATGAAATATGGAGCTTTCACTTTAGAATGTACAGTAAGTACTAAAGTTTTAACAACATTCTGATCTTGAAGACATTTGGAAACCAGCATTTTAGAGCAGAAAGTTTAGTTGGGCTCAGATACATCTAGATAGAAAAATCCAGCCTCTTCCATTTACCAGCAATGTGTCCTTGGCATTTACTTACATCCCTGAAGCTTGGTTTCTATCCCCGTAAAACAGGACCACTAACATCCATCTCTCCATTCAGTTATTGAACTGTTAAAAGCTACCCTATACATATTCAGTAAATGTTGGCTTCTGATCCCTTAACTTATTGAGAATTTTCATATTCTTTCCATTTTATATATTTTTCAGGTAGTTTTTATTTATTTTTTTTAATTCTGTGGAACATTAGATATACTTAATTAGTCTCTAAATGTAAGTTTTGCTACTTCAAGAAAAAAAAAAGTGATGATTCATTTTGATATCTTAACCTGGGCTATTTCTTTAACGACACTTTGTAATGTGGTGTGACTGTAGGAAGTGCCGAGCAACAGAGGAAAACTGGTTATATAGAGTAGAGAAGTCGAAAGCAGAGAGAACAGGCTTTATTGCCAATTTCTCAATCAAAGTAAAGCACAAGGAGAAAATTCCACATACCCCAAGACAGAAAGGAATGAAAGAAGTAGTAACACAGTCAATGACAGGCATCAAATTCATTGGCCGTTGTGCACATACACAATTTATGTTTCTTAAATAACACAGGCGCATACATACACACACATAGTATTCATTTCAGTATCCTTTCAACTAAGTCATGGCTGGTACTAAAATATTGACACTCTGTTCCCTGTGTTAGTCTCATTACCAGTTCCCTTTGCCATTGTTCACCGCCTATACCAGCACCTTTGCAACCCCTTAATGGCACTTTTAAGGCATACCAGCACCAAGGCATGAAATAGCAGGGTGAGACCACCCTGGCTTCTGTACCCATTCAAGATGAACTATATCCATTCAAGGGTTTTGCTCAAAATACTCAGGTGCAAGAAATATCACAACTTCATTTATAAAAAATATTAAAATGTATGTGATTATGTGACTCTGCTTCTAGTTGCTCAAGTGTAACAGCCAGAAAGATTAAGGAAGGCTTCTAGTCAAAAGTCAAGAATTTCTACTGAGCTCTGACTGGTGGCTCAGTGGAAAGGTGCTGGCCTGCAAACCCAAAAGTCACTGGTTCAATTCCCAGCCAGGGCACGTAACCAGGTTGCAAGCCAGCTCTCCAGCCAGGTCCTTAGCTGGAGGCAAGTGAAAAGCAACCATACATTGATGTTTCTTTCCTTCTCTGCCTCCCCTCCTTCCCCTCTCTTTAAAAATAATAATAAACTCTTAAAAAAAGAATTTCTACTGAGATTTCAATTGTCCAAATTATATGGTCAATTTAAATAAAGGATGTTCTACTTCCTATTTATCTAGCTGTAAATTAGGGAATTTGTCATTATTCAGTCATTTAACAAATAATTATGGAGCACACACTAGGTACTAGACACTGTCCTAAAGATAGAGAATTGAATAAAACAGATAAAAATCCATGCTCCCCTGGAACTTATTTGTCCTTATTTTCTATATCCCTCTGTTTCCAGTAGAAATGAAGTAAAGACTAATAAGTGCTAGGGGAAAATGATATTGAATTAGGGCAAAGGATTGGCATTTTAAAAAGAATGGCCAAGGCAGACCTCACAGAGAAAGAAGACATTAGCCAGGTGACTTGGAGAGGAGCAGCTCACAGAGGAACATGGGGCATGAAGCCATGAGGTGGGAGCAAACATAGGTGGCAAAACAGTGGAACCAAAGCAGAGTGAAAGAAGGACAAAGTAATAAAGTCAGAATTAAGAGGGATTAGATAAGAGAAGGCCCCCAAAGGCTATGGCATCAAAGTGGGACTCAGGTCCCTGTCATCCAATCCATCCTCTGCCCACCAGTCTGCATGAAGCTCATCTTCTTTCTCAGGGGTTAGCCCCTCTACTTTAAGAATGCTAGTCTATCTCTGTCCCCACAGGAAGGGCTCAATTTCAGTCAACCAGACTAGAAACCCAAATGAAAGCCTCAGAGTAATGTGCCAGACTCCTGTTTTCTGTCTGAAGGAAAAGGACCTTTCAAATGGCCCAATGGAAGAGAGACCAGAAACTCAGACCTTCATGACTCCACCTTCTACTCCTGAAAGGAGAGGAAGGGGATGGGAACATTGTCCTCCTACAGAAGTAAGAACACAGGAATCAACATCTCAGCAGATTATTGGCCTCAGAGCACGGCAGGCTCTGAGGACAGCTTTTGCCATACAATATGGTGCTTCACATGGTCTCTGGTAATTACTGATTTACTTTCTATTTCTCCTTCTTTTAACTATGAACTCTGAGGATAAAACTGAGATTTATTTCATTTTTCTTCTTTAGCTCCTATGGCATAAGAGGCTAAAGGTAAGCATTGAAGCATTCACTAAATGTTAAACACATGATATCAGTGAATTGCAGGGATAACAAATATCCACTATCTCTGTAAAAGAATCAGTTGCTCATGAAAGCCAAAGAAAAAGAGGAGGCATTGTGAAACGGTATAGTCCATTTTGAATGGGTGACTCAAAAAATGTCATAGAGGTACTATATCGGAAACTACTGGTTGTCTCCAATATCCATTCTTTCATCTGAGGCGACAAAATTTTTAGTTCTACTTAGATGCACCCAGAAAAAAATGACCACTTTCCTATAATCCCTCTCTTCTTGGCCATGGTAGATTTTGGATGATGGGGAAATGATGTGTGTCTTTCAAAGGAAGAAAGGTATGATCCTGTAACCCTTCACACTGACTGGAGTGAGGATCATTCCAGCATCTTGGATCATGTTGACCAAGCAATGCTCTGTGGTTGGCAAAGTAGAGAGAGGAGAATATGTTCCTGATATTATCAAGTCCCTTAACCAGCATTGGACTGCTTATGTCTGCACTGTGGAAAATCATTGTCATTGGGTATCTTAATGACAGCAGACCAACCTCTATCCTAACTAACACTGTTGATCATTCAGTCAGTTTTCCTACTTTATTAGGACTGACTCCCTTAGGCACCACTATAGAAAATCTAAGGTAAGTAGAGAAAGCTTAAAAGAACTTCAAAACTACATAAATGAACAATGGTTTTTTAAAAATCACAATGGTTTTATCCTTAACTTGCCACAAAATAGCTGCAAAAATATAAACTTCTGGGTGTCAAATATCATGTGCAATTCAAATATAACACCATTCATAAATTCTGCATTTCTTCTTCAATTTTGCCAAAATTATAGAATGTATTAAAAAGTATCCATTTTTTCGCTCTACTTCTCATTTCTCTCTATTAACTAGGCCTGAAGGTTTATTTGACACAGCAAAGACAAAGCCAATCAATATATGGTAAATTCAACCAGCAAATAAAAACAGGTAACCAGGAGTCCTGTAGATTCCATAATCTAAATAGTTTTTCTGATTTATCCTCTGCTTTGTCACCCAATTGTATCATCACTGCCTCTCAGTCCCATGAATAAATTCACTGCCTCTAATTGCAGCTCCTTCCATTGCAAATCAGAGTGCTTTTTATAAAGTACAAATATGACTATGTTCTTCGGCTGCTCAAGGGTGCTGTAAAGATCTCCCATATCTTCAAGATATTATTCCAAATCCAGAAATAGAAAAAATTTTGATCTAGCCTCTGCCTTCTTTGCAGCCCATCTTCTCTCATGGTCCCCTCCCTTCCTCCCCCACTGAACTATTCATTCCACAAATTCTGCACACTCTTTTCCATTTTTATGTCTTTATGTATGCTCTTTTTATTGACTTTAGAAGCATTCTCCCAATGCATTTTATAGTAATTCCTATTCTTCCTTCCCTTTAATATGTTGTCTGATTTCCTCCTAAGAATTGTTGGGCCCAGGGCAGGCTGCCCCAAAACGTCCCACAATGGCATATTGATTACTTTGAATTAAAGTTGACAAGCAGCCAGTGCCAGAAGGGCACACTGACCCTCCTTTGTCTCCTTGAATGCAGGAAATAAATCTTCCCTGTGAAAGGTGCTTTCCTTGCTCCAAGGGGCCCAGAAAAGACACCCTTAGCACTAGACTCAAGGAATTCAGGACCAAAAGCTTACATAAAAATCCTCTTCTTTGCTAATTTACCACCCAAGTCAAAACTTTGTGTAGATTCCTCACTAATGAGCTCCCAAATTTGACTGTCCTTTCCATTATTTACATATTTACTAGGTTTTTTTTTTTTAAGATTTTATTTATTATTTCCAGAGAGAGGGGAAGAGAAAGAGGCAGAGAGGGAGAGAAACATCAATGTATGGTTGCCTTTCACCTGCCTCCAGCCACAGACCTGGCTGGAGACCTGGCTTGCAACCTGCTTATGTGCCCTGGCTGGGGAATCGAACCAGTGACCTTTGGGTTCGCAGGCAGGCACCTTATCCACTGTGCTACCAGCCAGGGCTGGGTTTGTTTGTTTTTTTTCTTAAAGGTATTAAAAGCTAGCTGGTTCAGATTATTTCTGAGTATTATATGATGATCTTGAGCATCATCTATGATCTTCTGTGTGCATGTATTAAATAATTTTTAGTTTTCCTTTTAATCTGATTTTCTGTCTATCTTATTTCTAATCTAGCCACAAGAACACAAGATGGATAATGGTAGGAATTCTTCCCCTTCCTGACAGAATCATTTTCCACTGTGTTCCCAGAACGTTCTTTAATACCTCTATAATTGGGGTTAGAACTACACTGTTTGCGTATCTCTGGTATCTAGCACCATGTCTGCCATAGAGTAGCCACTCAGCAAACTCTCTCCCCAGGTCAAAAACTAAAAATTTTCCTTTTCTTCACGTTAGTACTTTTGGCTTGAAATATCTCGAATATTGACTCAACCCTCCCTTTTCATTGGACTCTTAAGGTCAAACTAGGGCAGCTCCAGAAAGGACAGAAGGCATCTGACAAGGGCCCCTTCCAACACCGATCACTTAACCAACCCAGGAGGGTGTCTGCTTGAAAGCGGAGCCCTTGCCTTTTACTGTCACACAAATCCAAATCAGAACAGAAGGATTTATGCAAGCTCAGAATTCTTACAATTATTAATAGCATGGCAGAGGAATTGTCATAGCTACGCTAAACAACAACTTTAATTGGCAAAATTAAACTTCTGATAGCCAAGGCTGTATCAAGGTGGCTGAAGTCCTTTTGGAGCTGAAGTGGCTTGGATACCAGAAAACTGATGTATTTTAAGGTCTTCTGTTACCATATGTGCTCCACACACAGTGACAGATGGGTATCGATATTTTTTTTCTCAACTGCACAAAAGCTAGCTGAAGCATATGCAAAACTCTTAATGGCATTAAAGTTTTGCCAATTAAAATCATGTTCAAGCATTTGATACAGTACTTTGATAACATGTTTCACAAGTTGCATGCTGAATTTCAAATCATGATTTTTATTACATTGTTTGTCAAGCTAGTGTGACTAAAACAAGTATCACATGGGTCATAATTTTAGCCCTTTTATCATTTTGGCATCTGTCAAAATTAATGATGAAAAAGCAGTAGTACCATTAAGTGTAACAGAAAAAATACAAAGTTACAAATAGTATTCATGAAAAGAGAGCAGGTTTTAGGTTTTCCCATACATTACTGAGGACAAACAGATTGAGGTAGCAGAGGCAGGCAGTGGGTCAGGATGAGAATATACCATTAGAAAAGTGATAGCTTCTCAACAGATTAACCAATGTTACTTACTTCTTCTAACTAATGATAAAATTTAAAGCAATTCCTATTTCATGAGATGATTGGATGACTGTAAGAGGGTGAAGTTTTCGGTATTGTCTGTCAGTTTGTGGCTTTATCTCTTTGTTTTTATTGTCAACATGTTAAGGGACTTTTAATTTGTTTTTTGCTCCCAGAGCTCAGCTGTAGACCTGGTTCTCTCTCCAAATATGTGAATAAGACCTAAGAAAGGCATTTCACCTTTTGATTATCCTGTTTCTGCATTATCTATACACATGAATATAAATGAATCACTGGACTTTCTCATAAAGATAGTGAAATTTTTCAAATGGGTACACTTGCATATTTCAATACGTTTGCTGGCTTTCTCATTAAACCATTTCACAAACTTCCCTTTACCAAGTTGTTACCTAGTTGGTAATGACCTCAATAAGATAGTAAGGGGAGGGAGTAAAAAATGAGAGGGAAAATAAGAATGTTCTAGAATGACTCAGCATAAGATGATTTTAAATCCCTTCTGAATCAATCAGGCAAATTTATGGAAGTGGTTTTTGGAGTAAATTTAGGTGAGAAAACATGATATTCAGAGAGGCGAAGACCGTTGCTTAAAGCCTGAGTCAGTTGACAGGTCTGGGATTAGAACTCCCATCTTCTGACTCCTGCAGAGAAATAATGCCTTCTCCACTAGACTATAGAACACCCCATCACCTGGCAGAAAGTGCTGTTCTGCCTTCCAAAAGGAACAGTAATTTTCTCGCTCTACATACAATGCCTATCTGCTCCATGGGCAAGGATGATCCTGATGGTAAGAACCGAAAAGCCATACAACATCAATAATGACAACTATAAGAAAAGACCATGAATGCCTTAGTTTAGAAAAAAGATTGACCTTTAAGATTGGAAGGTTCCCCAGTTCTCTGAGAGGATTTGCTAATGCTTAACATTTATTAGGACTGGTCAAGTGACTGTCCTCCAAAATCCTTGTTTATAGCAATGATTAGACAGGAGCAATGGCAATATTCTTAGATACAAAAGACTGAAACAGGAGAACAGCCAACTGTTCTTCAGCCTCAGTCCAGTTTTGTAGTCAACAGAAGCTCCTCAGTGCACATCACCAGGTGGATAGACCAGAGTTTTATAGAGACAAACAGAGAACCTCCATCGATTCTAACCATGGAAATGTGGCCAAAATATGGAAGCCTGGACTCTGCAGGAATGAGAGAACAGTTGGCTCTCGCTTCTGAAATAGGCTTTGGCAGTGGTGTTGCATGTAGCTAGGTTCACATTTTGCAAAATAGAAGCCATTATCTTTAGCATATCAACCAGACAAAATTAAATTGCAATTACATGGAGACATCCAAAAGCAAGCTATTTTGTCTTCAGTTAAATTCAAAGGAGTGTAATCGAGATTACCAATTTGAAAAGAAGTTTAGACAAGCAATAAACATGGCTAGAAGAAACATGGAATTAGAAATTTTAAAACCACCAGTCTGAATTTTAATGACTAGTAAATAATATTTCAGAAACCCAAGGTATTACAGAGTACATTTTTTCAGCTTTAGATTATGGGAAAGGGCTGTGAATTTTCTTCACATTTTACTGATTTATTTACCAAATTATTTCCTTAATAGATTTTCATAGGCTTTTTAAGGGATAACTATAAATGTACTCAATAGTTATAAATTGTTGTAAGGAGCTCATACACTGTTAGAAAACTGCTTACCCCCCAAAAAATAGATGCATGCCATTTTACTCTGCAGTCTTCTTGAATATGAGAATCAGGACTCTGCTGAGGGAGAAAAATATTTTTAGAATAGATAAAAATCAAATCAGTTGCTGTGGAGGCCTTGGGGAAAAACAAAACAAAACAAAACTTGTAGCTATTTAAGATGACCATGAAGAAAAGATAAAGAAAAGGGCATTTCCCAAGGATCCCATCTTTTGGGGGGAACTTCAGTGGTTTTCTGTTTTACAAGCACTTGATTAGATTCCGATCAAAGGAGTTAACAGCCCATTAAAATCAGAAACCTTAGTCTAAAATTTTGACCTACCAGACTTGAAAGTGAACTGAAAGTAAGTTTTTAAAAATTCCACATCTCTCAGCAATCTCTGATGAAGTGGTCATCCTGGCTAAGCAATTCCCCTTCAGAACAACCCTTTGTTCTCTTCTCAGCTGTAAAGATAAGAGGTCTGCTTCCTTTACAAAGTGTGCTACCAGTGGCACATGGTGGCAAAGGCACTTTCATGAACTTCCCCTCCGAAGGCTAGCTGAGTATGTGGAACTTACACATACATACATATACTACTTAGAAGAGAGCCAGGACCCTGGCTGGTGTGGCTCAGTGGATTGGCACTGGCCTGCGAACCCAAAGGTTGCTGGTTCGATTTCCCAGCCAGGGCACATAAACCAGGTTGCAAGCCAGGTCTCCAGCTAGATCTGTAGCAGATGCAGGTAAAAGGCAACCATACATTGATGTTCCTCTCCCTCTCTGTCTCTCTTCCTTCCCTTCTCTCTAAAAATAATAAATAAAATATTTTTAAAAAAGAGAGCCAGAAATTAAATACTTCACTTTTAAAAATTCTGAAAAAGTACTTAAATGAGGTCCATAAAAAGGAATCTCAAGCAGAAGACTATTAAAGTGAGTAGTCTTCGCTTTAAGGCTGATGTATCTTTATTAGTATATCTGCAAGAAATTGCTGCCTATTTCCTTACATATTAATTTTGTTGTAAGGTTCACAAATAAGGCAATGGGCAGAGGACGTTCATCAAACAACATGCTCACAGGTTTCCCCCACAGTCAGATGCCATTCAACCTCTGCCCATAGCACCGAGAAACCTTTTAAGTTCAATTGTACAAAGGAGGAATTGGAATATATTATTACCTTTAAAGTGCTTCAAATTCAAAGATCAATGCCCTCTTTCCAGCCACTTAGGTGACACATAGATATGTTCTTGGCACCACCTTGATAGGTGCAGGCCTCTTTGCCTTATACATAAAAGCTCCAACCTCCCCTTGACTGACCTTTTACAATCCAAGATTTCATCTTTATAACAATTTGTTTCTCAGCTCCCATTTGCCCTCCATAGCAAATTCAAGTCACTGAATGCATCCAGAAGTCCCTTCATTTATCACCTCTACCCGGCCAATCTGAGAGTGTGACAATCTATAATGGGCCTTGAAAATAAGTAGAAAGCTAACATTTGGAAGAGATAAGGCAGCTGCCAAAGTTGGCTAATGTCCAAGACAGTAAGCAGTGTAGCCAGTAGGAGAAATCTGAGTTCAAGAGCATCTTCTAGGAGCAAAATTTCCTATAAGCATCAGAAAGGAAGAAACATGGCATGTGTATGTCAGCTCTCCCTAAATATCAAAGCCTTGCTGAAAATAAACCAAGCATGGGCTAAGCATGGGACTAAAAGCAGCTGAATTTTTTATTTTTATTTATTTTTATCTTGTTTATAAGCCCATTAAATATCTTAACTAACAAATGCACCAAGTCACTCTCTGGCCTGGATTTGAGTTACAGTTGGACTTGACAAATACTGTCCAGATGTTGGCTAAATTGTATCTGCTTTCAACAGAAGGTCATTAAACTGAGAAAACTGGCTTTGTGTTTTCTACAAATTTATTGATTCAAATCCTAGAAATGAAATTAAACCACAGTAGGGATAATCAGGACTTGAAATAGTGAGAAAAAGCCAAATATTTTTCTTCTGCTTTCTCCAAAAACAACTATAATTTCCACACAAATTAATTTACATTGTGGAGAAAGCCAATGGTTGTTAAAGAAGAGATGAGGAACAATATGATGATGGGGAGGTTAGGGGAAGAAGGGAACAAAGGGAGGAAGGGTGAGAAACTAAAAAATGTTAGTGAGGCTACATTACCCTCAAAACAACTATTCAGAATTCACACGCCCCCCTTCTCTCCGTCTGTACTTCCATACACTTCTTACATTGTAGAGCCATAATGGATGTGAGTAATGAGCTGTGAAAACACCTGTGCTTCATTTCCTTAACCCCTATAGCAGTAATCTGATGTTTTTCTCTCTTAAGATCCCAATGCTTAGGATTCTTAAACCAAAACAATGAGCCAGATAAATGTAATGTCACAAGACATCTCTGGATGTCATGCAATCATCTTTAAAACCATCTTAATTCTTTTAGATTGTTCAGACATTATTTAATATACACTATCTTTACTATGTTAAATGACATTAAATAGGACACTAAAGACATTTGATCCAGCTGGACTTTTGTTTTTAACTCTATAATATATACAAAAATGAAATGAAAAGTTTTGAAATTATTTAGAGATCATCACACTTTATGATGGTTTTCTTAATATAAACCACACACATATAAGTTGTGCTGGCCTTAATATTATGTTGGGTAAGGAAAGAGAAGTATTATTTTATGTTTGATTTAGTTGAAGATTAGCCTGTCACAGACTTATTCAGAACAGAGATGGAAACCAGAAAATCATGAGTTAAACCTTTCAGCTCAAATAAGAGTAATAAAATGCAAGATTTCATTTATAAGAAAGTCTTGAAGCCAAGAGATTGCTTTCACTTAGAATTGCCTGTAACACATGGCAGCCAATTAGAAGCAGAAAAAAAAAAATTTAATAGTAATGAAATTATAGTAATAAAAAATGGCTGTTGAAAGAAGAGAACACAGAGGGAAAAAAAGAAATAAAACTATTTTTTGGCATCATTTGGAGTGGAGGAAAATGACCTTAAGAGCTTAACTAGCTTCTGAAGGCTTCTGAAGGCCTTGCTGAATTATAATGAAGTATAACATTTTTAGCACATTTTGACAATATGCAAATTATTCAAAGAAGAAAGAAAATATTTAGTATTATCAATAACACAAAAGAAAAGATGACATATTTTGTCAAAATTTTATCAAAAATTATTAAATGTGTGCTGAGGACTTAAATCGATGAAAATAAATAATGTAAGTGGGTATGAAAGAAAAAGAAATAAAAAGTAAGAATCAATGAGATGTTAAAAGATTATGAGGTACCTGATTAGATTAGTAACTTCATGAATGCTGATATACAAGGGTGGGTAAAAGTAGGTTACAGTTGCATTATGACATTCTTTTGAGTTACTAAAGCTATTGTGATAACCATAACCTGCATGTCATTTCCCATAGGAACAATTGTAAACCTACTTTTGCCCACCCCTGTATTTCTTCACTTCTTTCACTGTGGAGAGAATATTTTGATGGGAAAATTTGAGGGATAATATTTCTGTGTGTCTAAGGCAGTCATTCAATCTATAAATGAGGATCTAAAAAAGGAAGGTGGGCAGAGAATACGCCATTATTCTGCTGGAGATAACTCATTGTCCCTTCCATAAAAAAAGGCACTCCTGGTTGGAAATAAGAGTTGGCTTGAGTATAAGGAAAGGGTGGGGAAGGAGTGATGTGAGACGAAAATTTAAGTGGAAATTTAAATTGTAATAAGAACCTGAAGGCCAGCTATGACATAAAGCAATAAGAAAATCCTCTGATAAAGCTTTAGATGAAATTGTGATTGCGTAGGTATAGATTTGTAAGCAAATTTTCTTATAACTTGATATGGGTCTTTATTATCTGTTTGGGCCCAGACTCATACATCCCCATAACAGAAATTGTTGGTTATTGCCCAAGCATCCCATATTCTTTGCTGTTACTAAAATGACCTCCCTACAATATTGAGGGAAGGAGACGCCTCTCCCAGTTTTTTCTTGGGCTAAACCAGTAATGGGTTAAAAGTAGTTTTCTTTTTTTATTCCTAATTAAGGCTTTCCCACTATAACTAAACAGTGAAAAATAAAAACCACTCAACAAGCTGAGAATTATATAACTGTATTACAAATACCATGGATTTTATTCATTTGAAATAGAAGGAAATTACTTCCAGAAGAGAAGCTGAATTGAGGTAAACACCTTGATAACTACACTGTAATCCACAGCATACTCAGATACCATCAACAGACCAACAACCCTTCTGTACTAGCCAAAACGAATTACATGGGAAGGTGCTAGAGATCACCATGTGCAATAGACTGTCTTAATGGCCCTGTGTGACCCTGTGTACACACTCTTTGACATGTGACTTTATAATTCTTTTTTTTTTTTTTTTAATCTATGTATGGTTGCTTTTCACCTGCCTCCAGCCACAGACCTCATTGGAGACCTGTTTTGCAACCTTGTTATGTGCCCTGGTTGGGGAATCGGACCTGCGACCTTTGGGTTCGCAGGTCCGGCGCCTTATCCACTGTGCTACCAGTTAGGGCTGACTTTATAATTCTTACTAAAGATACATATTCTATTGTCCCACCGTTTAGAATTGGGGTGTTCTTGTGAGTTGCCTTGGTCAGCAGAATGCAGTGGAAGTGGTGGTATCCCAGCTTTGAACAATCAGTCTCAAGTGACATTGTGTGTTTCTGCTGACTTTGTCTCTTGGTTCTCTCCATGAAAAAACATGCCTGTGCTAGCCAACTGGAGGATGACATGCATGGTACAGAGTTGAGTGTCTCCAGTCATCTCAGTGTAGGCTATCCTAGATCAGTCGACAGCCATGTGCCACCCAGACATGTGAGTGTCCATAGTCCAGATCAGCAAATCACCTAGCTGATTGATCCATGTTTTCTTGAATAATACTAGCCAACATCAGCTGAGCCCAACCCAGAAGAATCTCAAATGCCTAACCCAAATAAAGAATTATTGTCAGTTGATACTGAGGTTTGTATGGTTATTACTACACAGAATTATTTTATCCTAGTTTAACTGATACACCATGCACTCATTTCTCAGGCCTTTCATGTTAGCAATAATTTCCATAGTACTTCTATTTTGTATGTGTGTTTGTTTGTTTGTTTAATATAGTAATCTACTTGTTAGGAATGAAGATCTTAGAGATCTTTCATTTAAATCTTCCTATCTCAGTATCCCTTATCTCAAGAGTCAGAGAGTTAGTGGTGTTGTGGGAAGATTCTGGCAGTAGCCAGAAATTCCCATTCTAAACTCTACCTTAAACTGCAGATCACATATGGCCTACTATCTACTGATTGTAGCAAAGGTATCTCAGCTCAATGTATCAATAACTGAAACTCATCATTTTTTCAGTAATCTTATCAGTCATCCCTCACTGTCAGCCTCATGAAGGGTGCATGTCACTACCCTTCTCACATTTGCTCAAGTCTGAAAGAAGGTATTGAACTTTTTCTCTCTGCATCCAAACCTAACCAATCATAGAATACAATAGATTATACTTTAAAAATATCAGAATCCATCCACTTCTCTGCACACAGTACGAGGTCAGTCCCAAAAGTATCCGCTACACAAACTGGTTTCATTTTATTGATGTTGGCTTGATACTTTCAGGACAGAACTCGTAGTCACTACTCTAGTTCAAATGACTTCATCTCATTTGAGCTCAAATAAATCAACACAAGCAAATAAGCAATTTATTGGAGGATACAGACTACCTCCCCAAATCAAAGGTAAAGCTGTGAGATATTGGTTGAAAAATGACAAGAACCAGAAAGCAGCTCTGAAGGTTGAGGTAGCAGGCATTAGCGGACAACCTACAGTCTTGGGTCAATTATTTCAATCCATTTTTCCTGACCTGTCACTCTCTTTAAGACATAAGGCCAAGTTGGAAAGTCTGATAAATTCGGCTTAAGTCATACACTCACCTTGCTTAGGGGAATGTAAAGCACAATACTTAACTATTCCACCTAAAAGGAAATCAAGATAGTGTTACAAAAGAACAAGAGATTGAATGCTGGATGACAAGAACAGGAATGTTGTCAACTCCTCTGACACATCTGATTTCTCTCAAATGCTCCCATTTTCATTGTCAGAATCTGTTAGTCTGTGTTTAAACCTTCATCACAGAACTCTGGCACTGCTAGGAAATAAACTGTTTTTGCAATTTGACATCTTCCAAGTTCATTTTCTGACCTTGTCTTTAAGCAACTTTAGCATCTTACATTAAGAAAGCAGAAAAAGTTTTGCACTAATGTTACAAAATGGCTCTCTGAATGCATATAAAACTAGGTAGGTAATCCAAGACAAAGGTTTATTCACTCACCACCATACCCCTACTAACCAATGAGAAACCTTGCCTCTGTATATCATGAGTTATCCTCCAATCCTGGAATATGGAAGAAAATATCATTGGTCACATAAACCTGTTCAATATCCACATTCTCTATCCAAGACTATAGTACTTATTTTTCCTACAGGCAAAGAAAATGTGTTGTAAGAAATGAAAACACAGTTTACAACTACCTCCAATTAAAATGTAACAGTGTGTGTGGGTGTAGGTATTGGAGGAAAGGAGGTTATTACTGAGATAGATACAAGATTTCTCATGGAATGAAGGAAGTTCTTATCTTAGGACACGAGCAGCAAGAATTCATAGGCTTTCACTTCTTGTGCTTCACTAGTAATTTATCTTTCGTGCTTCACATATGCTGACTAATTTCATTTGCAAGATGAAGCAGTTCTTGATGTCCCATTCCAAAGTTCTTGAAATATGGTTTAGTTTTTCTTTGTATTCTTGTTCTGTGTTTTTCCCCTTAGAGGGATAGACAATTTATAGATAGGCCACTTTAGGACATGTGTCTATACATGATTTGGTCAGCATGATGTACAGAGCAGGCAGAAACCCTTCATAGAGCTCTGGGTAGGTGCATTCATGGTATTGCCTTCTCAACAGGCATTTCCTTCATTTCTCTGCTAACAGAGCCAATGTGCCCAAGAGAATGTGCTGTGATTGAACAAAATCAATCACAGAGTGCTTTGCCCTACTAGCTGGCTTGGACATGTGATCCAATTCTGCCCAATAAGGTGGGAGGAAAAGTCTGCTCAGAGGGTTCTGGGAAATATTTTCTTCTACGATACAGGTTGATCCTGAAAGAGAATCATCTCTTTGTTCTTTCACTAGATGTTGCCTAGGCTTGCAAGACCTATGGCCATAAGGGAAAAAATTGAGGACTAAAATAATATTCTGCTTATGTTGGAGGGAGCTTGGCTTATGATGATCTTAATGATTTACTGATTCAATCAGCATGTCCTCCAAGATCTTTCTTGTTATATAAGGTAATAATTCCTAAGTTGAGATACTTTTAATTGAATTTTCTATTACTTGTAATTGAAAGCGCCCATTAGAGCAGGGTTTCTGTTTTCTGTGGGCATGGGTAAGAATGGTATCCCAAGACATGTCTAATACAGAAGGATGAAGCATAGAGTCCAGTGGTTTGTCAACCTAATTATGACAATTTCTACCTCTTTGGAGATACACATTTACCAAATTGTAGATTTATTAATAGGAGCTTCTGAGTGATTAAACCATTAATTTAGGTAGCAACCTTGAAGAAACAATGGAACATAATTATTAATATTGTCTAAAACCTAATCCCTAGCCCTAATGCTCATTTTCTGTCTTATTTCCTTCACAATTATAAGTAAAAGATATGTACTAAAATTAGAGATTCTTTGAAATATGAGCATATCTAATTCTGGCCACTAACATACTCTGCTATGACTTTTCTTTTTTCTTTATTTTTTTTAATGTATTGATTTTAGAGAGAATTAGGAAGATAGAGAGAAAACATTAATTTTGTTACCCACATACTTATGTATTCATTGGCTAACTCCTGCATGTGCTCTGATCAGAGATAGAACCCCAACCTTGTGTATCCAGATGATAGTCTAACCATCCAGGGCTAAGGCCCTTCTTGTTTTCTCTAATGGCCTTTAGAGTCACCTCTCATCTGTGTTCAGATTCTAGATGCTAGTGGCAAGCAGAATCATTGTTTTAAGAGAAAGCTCTTATAAAAATACAACAATGAGGTTATCATCTTCTTTTCTAAACCACCACCTTTAAGATATTTATACTGGAGTTGTAATGATTTTTTAATTTTTAAAATAAATTTAAATGTGAAAATTAAAAAAAAAAAAAAAACCTGATTATTTCTTTTCTCTTCCAAGTGGAGAAAAACAGCAGTGAAAAAATAATGACTTTTGTGAATTCATACAAATTAATAAAATTTCTAGAACCTTTATCTTTGAATGTTTTCGTGAATTTTTTTAAGTCAATGTGTAGTCATAGGTAATTGTAGATGAGTCCCATATTTTTAGTATTTAATTTCTTTATCAAGTGTAAGAGGATTACAAATATAAGAACTTACAAGAATTTATCTTTGAAAAGCAATTTTTTCAACCAAATATGTATATTCTCTGTTGAAATAGGCATAACCTATTTATTTAGAAAAAGGTACACATATAGAATATATGAGTGAAAGCAAATGTCTTGAAGTAAAGTCCACTTTTGTGCTTGACACATTTTTGCTAATATGAATAGTCCCACTTCTCATTATAAATGAATAGAAATAAAGCTAGTTAAAATACAATATCAAAAAAACCTTGCTTTTTCATAACAAAATACACACAAATAAATAGATACAACTCAAAAGAAAACCAGAGCTATAATTGAATCCATATATATAAAACAAAACATTGAAGAATTACTGAACCTATGAAAAAGGGAATTAGAAAATTCCCATCTAGTGGCTTGAGATGCTCCAGGTCAGTGTTGCAAATTGCCTAGAACCATAGGTGCAGGGAAATATCACTGAAAAGGACTTAAAACTATAGACCAACAGTTCACATGAATATGAAATCCTAATTTATTATATTAGCTTGGCTGGGTTGACAGAGACTTCTAGATATTTTTCCCATACTCATCTCCCCCTAGAGAAAGCCTACATTATGGGGTACAGAATAGGCACTTAAATTACTATTCGGGGTTTGGAGGTTACCTTGCAGCTAGGTGTGGTTACTTGAAAAGTTCTGACTAATTATTTAAAGTCAGATGTCTTAGGAGTCTTCTTCAATGGCAGGAAAGTACACGCTTTTTCCTTCCTCTTTGTCTAGATCCCTTTCTTGAGGAAGAATGCAATAGTTTGATCTCTATTGGCCAAAGAGTATAAGCTGTGTGTTAAAGGTGGAAAAGTAGAGAGAAAATGACTCTCAGTCCCTAAGGCCTTCATTAAGGTGTTCAGTCATCATGGCAACCCTACTTGCAAACTAATTTTATCCAAGAAAATTAATCTTTATACCTAGGATCCCTTTTAATAGCAACAAAAATAGTCCCACCTATTTTATATTGGATTACCAAACTGGAAATTTTACATAAAAAAGTGTTCTAAGACCTTTGTTGAAAAGAAAATGAAGCTGCTTGCAAAAACATTCACTATTCTAAACACAAAGAATCCACATGTGCACACCCATCTGACAGTGTTCTCCAAATTACATAAACAAATAAATAAATAAACCCACCCATCCACACTCACCAAAGAAAAGACAGTCCACTAGGAGAGAGGATCAGCAGACAAAACAGATTAACCCTTCCCCAAGACATGAAGCTATACAACAAATTTTTTTTAATTCTACAAAATTTAAAAATTTTTAACCATTACTGAGGTTAAAGGCAGATTAGAAAACATAATAGACAAAAAGAACAGTATTATTTAAAACTAGAGGACTTGTACCTCCAAAAAAGAGAAACTTGAAAAACATAGCCAGTGAAATGCATACATGCGCTCACAACAGAGAGGTTAAACAACAGATTAGTCAAAGCTAAAGGTAAATCTTGAAAAGTATTTGGTATGTAGGGTAAAGCAATAAAAAAAGGAAACTATGACAAAACTGTCAGGGGAAATGGAGATGAGCTAAAAAGGTCCAATATTAATTCAATATTCAGGGGAAAAATAGAGAATAGTGGAGAAGGAACATTTAAGGGAATAATTATCAAGAATTTTCTGAAATTAAAGTAAAATCTCAGTTCTCAAAAGAAGTAACATAAATACAAATAGAAAAAGTAAAACAGTACCTAGATATAATATTGTAAAAATAAAAACAAAACAGAATTTCAAAGATAAAGGTAAAAATCTTAAAAGCAGCCAGTGAAAATTACAGAATACCTAAATAAATAATAAAACCATCAGAAAATAATCAGATATATATCTTCAAGTACAGAAGAAAATAACCAGTATGAAATCCAATACTTTAACAACCAATCAACAGGAAGAAGCATTTTTTTAATAGTCAAATATGGGCTGAAAGATTTTACTACTCACAAACCCTTGATGCAATATGAAATTTAGTAAGGCGAGACTAGAAATCAGAAGGACAGATGGGTTCGAGAAGCAAGGGAAGCAACAAACTGACAAATACATTGGTATATAAATAGTTACTACCTGTAAATACCACTACTACTAATAATGATGACTAATTTGGTAAAATATTATGGAAAATGGGGATAGTTGATCAGAGATAAAGTTAAGTATTTTCAATATCTTGGGAGCAGTTTAGAGATAATTTTAGAATGTTTAAAGTTGACTACGATAATTTACAAATTTAAAGCCCTGGCTGGTGGCACAGTAGATAAGTGTCAACCCAAAGATCGCTGGTTTAATTCCCCAGCCAAGGGCACATGACCAGTTTGCAAGCCAGGTCTCCAGCCAGGTCCTTAGCTGAAGGCAGGTAAAAGGCAACCATACATTAATGTCTCTCCCTCTCTGCCTCTCTCCCTTCCCCCCTCTCTACAAATAATAAAAAATAAAATAAAATAAAAAAATTAAGGGTAATCATAGAAAGTAGAAACATAATATCTAGTTTCTAAAACCATAGAGGAAAATATAAGACATAAAGAACTCTAACCCAACTGAAGACATGAGAACTGGATAAAAGAAGCAAAATAAGAAAAAATTACCAGTATGACAATATAAAAAATTATAAGATAAAATAGTAGAAATAGTTCAAATATATCAGTAAACATAATAAATGTTAACAGAAATTAAGTTTGTTAACAGAATCTCAATCTGAGTAAAAATAATATTAATATTAAGCTATGTTAATTTTATAATAGATACATAATATAAATGACAAAAGGATTAACAGTAAAGAGCAGGAAAAAATGATGGAAAAAGAATAGTGTTCAGAAGAAATATGACATGGCACTATTAATATTGGAGAAAAATAGTCTTTAACATAAAATAAATTATTGGAGAGTATGAAGGTGTCATTACTTAATAATAAAGGGAAAATGCACCAGAAACATATATCAACTTTGAACTGTATGTAACTTATATTATAACTACAGTATATAAAAGCATTAATTATCAGAATTTTTGAAATATTTTTTAAACTAACAACTAAAATTTGAGATATTAACATGACTCTCTCAGACCCAAGCAATTAGGCAGAAAGAAAGAAATATCAAGGATATAGAAAATCTGAATGACATAATTATCTTTTTCTAACAAACAGGGACTATTCTTTTTCAACACACAAGATATTTACAAACACAAAATAGACCATTTTATCTTATACGTAGTATTTAAAGAATGAAGAGGGGGAAACAAATGGTTGTCACTTCTATATGTGATTACAATTACATTGAAATCAAAACCAGAAAACAGTACTTGAAAGAAAGTTTGTATCTCAATCTCCCTTATAAATATGGTTATTAACTTGTTTAATAACTTGTTTTAAAAAATTCTGAATTTGGTTTGTTTGCTGCAGATAAAATCGTATTTTGCAACCAAGTAAGTTTTATTCCAGGAATGCAAAAATGACTAAATTGGAAAATGTGTTAATGTAATTCATTACATTATAAGATTAAAGTAGAAAAATAATTTGGTCTCTTCAATATATGCATAAAAAGTTATGAAAAATTTTTCATAAATTAATGTTAAAAATTAATAGTGGCAACAATAAAAATTTCTCATGACAAAATTGTAGCAGAATGGAATGCCCTTAATCTGATAGTTTAAAGGTAAGAGGCCAAGAATATTTCCTTTAAAGTCAGGGAAAAAACCGAAGTCACTTATTCTCTCCAACACTTCTGGAATCCCAATCCAGTGCAAGGTGCTGTGGAAAAGAAATATGAAAGAAATAAAAACATCAGATGAATAGATGACCTACCTACAAGATATATGTACCCAAAATGTTGAAACTAATATGAGTTGAGCAAAATTGCAGGATTCTGAATAAATATTTTTAAATGACAACTCTTGTATATATAGCAGCAACTCTTGATTAGAAATTGTATGTAAATATATCTCTCATTCATAATAGCAATAAATTTTGAATATTATGAATATTTGAATAAATTTTGAAACCTGGGAACACATCGCACAAACAAAGTATAAAACCTAAGCATAAGTTGTATGGGTTTATTTTTTGAGGGGGGTGGTGATAAAATGTTAAGTGGAAACCATGTTTATGGAACTTTCATTTATCGATCGTAAGGTTCCTGTGGAAGAACAAAGGTACAAGAATAACCTAGCTCATTTTGAAGAAGAAAAAGAATGTGAAAACCCTACCAGAAAAGAATATTTATTATGAAACTATAGTAGTTGCAGAAAACTTGTTTGGTGCCCATCTCGGTTCCTCACAGGTATTTTTTACTAGCTGCTGTAGTCGCTGCAGCTAACAGGTGATTTCTGTACCCATTCTCAATAGGAGTGTTCTCAGGCAATGAGAGCCCCAACAGGGAGTGTCTTTGCTTCAAGTTACCACCTCTACCCATCATGGCCTGAGCAATGCCTGTCTCATAGAAACACAAAAGCCCTCCTTTGTACAGACTGCTGTGCTATTGATGTCTCAGATTTTCTGGAGGTGTCAGGCTGAGGCTTGATTCCATCCTGAAAGCACATTCTTATTAAACTTTTCCTTCTTTTCTATCCAGCTTTCATCACTCCCTTACAGGTTTTTCCTGAATGTGTACCCTTAATAAATTCCTTGCGCAAGAATTCTCTTTTCATTCTTTACTTTTAGGGAACCTCATCTATGAGAGAGATTAAGAAAATATTTATTGACACACAGCTAGACCACTTAACTAATAAAAGCAATATAATACACTGAGAAGGATATCAGAAGAGCCAATAAATATATGAACATACTCAACCTCATCAGCAATCAGAGAAAGCAAATTAAAAAGCACTCACCACTTAGGCAAATTTTTCAAGTCTGAAAATCCTGTAGTAAGAGGTGAGCCAATGAGAAATCTCATACATTGTTGGCGGAAAAGTAAATTTGTTAACTCATTTTAAAAAACAGTTTATTTATAACTAACAAAATTGAATATGCTTATAAAGTATAACCTAGCAATTCTTTTTTTAGGTATATACCCAGAGGAATTCTCAGATATGTGCTTAGAAAGATGTGCATGTGGATATTTATTGTGGCATTGTTTATAACAGTGAAAACTGGAAACAGCTTAAATACTTATCAAGAAAGTAATACATTGTAGTATATTCATGTGGAGCAGTTAAAATAAATGATGACCAAATTTAGTGTGTCAACATTAATAGATGTCAAAAAAATAATTTTTAGTGGATAATGCAAGTTGAAGAAGGGCACCTTTCATGAAAAATTTTAATGTGTAGATATTAAACCAAATGATATAAACTCTTATTTGTGGTCATATGAATATATATACACATACACATACACACATACTTATACATACCTATATATAGTACCAATATACATATACAATATAGTAGAACTGTATAAACTATATAAGGAAGACAATTCAGAATAGTGGCATATCTAGGATAGAAATGAGAGGAACAAGATTGAAAAGGATAAAGAGACTTTTAATTCTAGTATTAATTTTTATTTTACAGAAAAATTATCTGAAGCAACATGGAAAATGGTAAAAATTTGTAAAATCTTAGATGAGATACATGTGTTGAAGCTAGAAACATCCAAACTTCAGATGATTTTTTTTTTGAGTTTGAGTTTGAGATGACCTGTTAGAAGCAAGATCTCAAGTGCACCAGAGAATGACAATTTCAGTTTCTTTCATAAAATTTTTTTGACTAAGAAACTTCATTACAGAAAATAAATGCATCCAACATCCACGAAATTTGTAACATGAAGACACATTTTTAAGGAGGAAGAAAACATAAAGGTGGGAGAAAGCAAGACACAAAATAGTTAACAAGATTATGTGCTCCCTTGAGGGTGGTTATGCTACTGAGGGTTTAAAAAAAAAAAGGATTAATGTGTGTTAAACTAGTTGCAAATGAACAATGAACAGGGTTTGCTTAAGGTAAAGGTAAACCTATTACAGGCCTGGGGCACGATTGCCCACTAAGATTTGCCAGTTAGAAATTACGATCAGGTCCTGTGAGGATACTTTTCAGTCAAATATTACAGATCCTCTTTTGTGCCCACATGTGTATTTGTTGTGTTGCTCTCTGTACTTTTCTATATGTTTTAAATATTTCATAATAGAAAATAAGAGAGAAATGGTATTTGCAATATAATTAAACTTTAAACTCTGTTTCAGTATAATCATCCAAATTGAATTTTTTAGTCCTATTCTTCAAGCATTTGGGAAAAGATATGCCACACTATAAACCAGTCTAGTATTCTTCTTATATTTCATCCTTTTTCTTATATCTTCTCAGAAAAGTAGGAAGGTAGTTTGCCACCTTTCCTTGGAACTTCAAAAGATATCCCTTCTCTCCCTTCCCTCTGTTTTCCTTCCTTTTTCCTATTTTCTTCCTCCTCTCTCTTCTTTTTCTTTCTTCCTTTCTTTTTCCAAAAGAATTGTAATAATGTTAGTTTCAATCTTACTCCTTTTCCTAATTCCTAGAGTTGTCAAAATACAAGAAGCTCAGTAAAATTTGAATTTCAGATAAATAATGAGTATTTTTGCATGGGACATACTCATACTAAAAAACTATTTGTTTTCTGTCTGAAATTCAAAATAACTGGCATTCTACATTTTTACCTGCTAACTGGCAATCTTACTAACTTTAATTTACCATAATTGCTGTTTATTTACATAGATCATCTGTCTCACAAACATTCCTTTTAATTTTCAAAGATGTATACAGAATCAGTCTGATAGTCTTCTCTTCTTACATTTGATGAACAATGCTATCTGTCAAGGAAAGATTCTGTTTATCTATTTATTAAAAATACTAATATTCTAGTTCTAGTCCTAGTATCAAGGGTGAACTGTTCTTAACAGTTCAGACACAAATTAATTACATCTCCAAGTTTAAGATCCCCCGAACACACAAGCTAGTTTAAGGCCCAATCCTCTTGTTTGAAGCAAGCTCCACAGACACCCCAAATTTTACTTTTTGGTTTTTGCAAATGAATTAAATATTTGGCTCTGTCAGGGCTTCAAATATTCTCTCAAAGAATAATATCCCTCTCATATGACATATTTGTCTTATTTATATTTTTCTCTAAGAAAAAAAGAAAAATCACCTCCCAGATTGTCTTTATAACACACCATGGTTCCCTTTTGTTTCAATTTAGGTGCCTTCCAGAACATGATCTCCAAGAGGTCTCTCTTCACTCTTTACTATCTATTTTCTTAGCCTGTATCTTCCTTACCTTATTCTCTTTCAAAGATTCTGAGTCACTGAGCATGGTGAATGAGTTGATCAAATGAAAGAAGGAAAGAATAATCTAAAAGTTAGATGTAATAATTTTCCATTACAGTATTAATAATTTGCAAGGAAAATAATAGTAATCATTTAAATGGTTAAACAGGAAACAGGCAAAAGTTAGCTTTGAGGTTCCCATAGCTCCTTTTTCCAGTTCACTCTTTCACAGCATTCCTGTAGAATGGCTTTGAAATGTGCCTTCCCTACAAAGTACCCCTATTTGTTCTAAAATTGCCTGTGACTTAAGAAAAATAGAATGGAGTGTGGTATTACGGTACTGGTTCCTTGTAGGCCTCCTCCACTTTGAAATATTTTCTTTGCAACACACAAATAAAATGACATATTTGTGCCAATCTTTTATTTTCAAATTGGTTTTTATTTATGTAGGTGAATCAGTTTAAAATACAAAACCCTATGGTTTTGTTATTTTTAAATTTTCTGTTTGCTTTCATTTTTGCCTCTACCAATTTTCAATCTTACCATAAAATCAAATATATTCATAAATAAATATAAAAGAATGAACAGAAAAAGAAAAGCCAACAATCATATATTTTACAAAATCTCATATATACTGTTTTGAATTTTCTCTTATTATATGGAAAATGTTTCTTTTCCTGTTAAATTTTTGGTCAACTTTTTTCAGTAGTGTCCTAGTGCTGTATTAGTTTTGAAATGAAAGCTTGACTTCTTTGAAAATTTTTCATCCTTTGAAACTCTGAGCTTTTATCTATAAAATAGAATATGTGGAAAGAGAGAGAGAGGCAACGAAGGCTGAGCTGTGATGGAGTGTCCATGAAAAAGAGTATGTTCCTGTCAGTGTAACTAATTCTACTGAGGACTAGAGGACGGTCACAATGTGAAACTATGTTTTACAACTCCAGGGATAAAAATCAGTGAAAGGAAAGGTGAAAATGATGAAAGTCAATGTG
This sequence comes from Noctilio leporinus, assembly GCA_004026585.1. Classification (NCBI taxonomy): domain Eukaryota; kingdom Metazoa; phylum Chordata; class Mammalia; order Chiroptera; family Noctilionidae; genus Noctilio; species Noctilio leporinus. Next base: position 77,600 of record PVIW01000649.1, read on the forward strand.
GTGACACTGTTAAAGATTTACCTCAATGTGCCTTTGTTGGTTAGAATTCACTGTGCTGCCTGCAAGAGGGAAAAAAAAAAATGGATTCACTTTATTGCACTCATCTGTCATAGATAATACCCTGTACAAAAAGGTGGAAGAAAGTGGTGAACTTATAATCAGTCTGTGTACACGTACAATAGGAAGGCAGTCTGGAAACTCAGCAAGCCTGGGAAATGAGTGGCTGTTAAAAAGGGGACAGTGACTCTTGACTGAGATCAGTGAGCTTGAAGTTCGGAAGAGAGGGGCAGGCCAACTTGATCTTTCTTTGTATGCACACTGTTGGATGTACTACATGCACCTTCCGACTTGGTGGGGAGTCACATCCAATTGCCAGACAAATGCAACCCACTCTGCCACCAATAGGAGGAAGTGAACTTGTTGTAGCTCTTTAAAGGATTCCACAGAGAATGCATACCTCCTGTAATAGTGATGGATGGAGCCCGCCTCTCTCAGACCAACAGAGCACGTTCCAAAGCTGCTGAGATCAATGCCTATGTGTCAGAAGCAACTGTCAGGAGCAAAATTTCCAGCAATTTCTGAAAAAGCTGATTTATGTAGGCAATGTCTGTAACTTTCAAGCTATCACCACAATAAAGGAACTGATGATGTTTTTCTTATGAATTTTCCCTTAATTTTACCATAATCTTGAGAATTTCTGTTTCAAAAAGTCATGCTAGTCTTCCTCCCTGCCTGCTCTGTATAAAGCACATGTACTTCCTTTTACTGCTAAGGTTATGTTGAGAAGTTTAACTGTTAGGCAATAGTATGTAAGAATGATGATGCATTGCCTGGTAAATGAAGTAGCACTGATAGCTCAGTGTTTGAATATTTTCTTTACCTGTGGACGGCCAACTTTTCAGTCTGTCCCCTCATGTCATTGAGCCCTCCCCCTAAAATCCCTACCTGTATCCCCTAACAAAAGGTTCTACTTTGCACCATTCAGAGAGAAAGATGTACTCTGTAGATTCTTCAGGTTTCATTCTTTTCTGATTCCCTATGAATGCACAGAGCGAAAGGTAGATACATGATATATTTTGCAAAAAAAGGAATAGTGACCTCTCCCACCCCCTTTTTAAGGTGCTGTCATTTTCTCTACCACAGAAGCTTCTGGTTCTCCTCCATGAATTTAAGATTTTATTTATTGACTTTTAGAGAGAGGGGAAGGCAAGGAAAAGGGGAGGGAGAGAAACATCCATGTCTGAGACATACATCAATTGGTTGTCTCTCTCATGCCCCCAACTGGAGACCTGGCCTGCAACCCAGGCATGTGCCCTGACTGGGAATCGAACCAACAACCTTTCAGTTTACAGGCCAGCACTTAATCTGCTAAACTGAACCACACCAGCCAGGGCCCCTCCATGCATTTTTGATGGGTAGAGATTTATGCCAGCCCTCCACTGGAGGCTCTCCCCAACGAAACCACAAATTGCTCTCCATGATGGTCTGCCATTCACAACACACCATAGCTAAGATATCATGTCATAATTACTGATGAGGGAATTACCTTTTTTTCCAAAACGATGCACTCAAGCCCTTTAATAGGCCATTTCTGAACATTCCTGTATTCCACCAGACAAATTGATCACTAAATGCATTAAATATTTCTCAACCTTCATTGTGATACAAAAGAGCCAAAAGAGTATCTGAATTCACAATCACATAAAACAAAATGCCAAATTAGATATAACCTTCTTCTTTTTGTTTTTGAGAAAAATGTTTAAAATTCCAAAAGAACAGTGTTTGGGGAGTGCTGCTGTCAGAGAAGGATGCATTTACTTGACCTATCATCAGAGAAGGGCTCCTTGGAGAGGCTGGCATGGAATCTAGTTTTTGATAAGGGAATACATATGGCTTGGTAGACAAGGATTAGAAGGCTATTCTGAGCAAAAAGTAGAGCCGTTCTTTGACAGGAATAAGAGAAAAGGAAAGAAAAGGTGGCTAGGGTGAATGGTTTCTCTTTACCCCTTGGATCTCTCATTGTCCATCTGACAAATTATATCTATCCCACTTTCCAAAGCTCTCTTCAAGGTTCAGGAAAAACACCTGAAATCCACTCAAATTACTGTTATCTGTCACAGAGTAAGCCTTCTCTTTCCCCCCAGATCTACCTTTCAGTTTATGCTAAATGTAATTTTTAAATGTTATTTCATTTTTTAATTGATTGTGCTGTTACAATTGTCCCAATTTCTTTTCCCTTTGCTCCCCTCCATCCAGCACCTCCCCTTCCTCCAGCAACCCCACTCCCCTTAGTTCATGTCCATGGGCCAAACATGTGAGTTCTTTGACTTTACCTTTTCCTGTAAGTTATGCCAAATGTAATTCAAATTGTGACTACCTGGCTAGAGAGCATGTATACTTGATACTTTGTGGGAGTGTATTTTACATTTGCTAACTTAATACATGGTAAGCCATGTTCACACATAGGGTCCAGGAAAGGCAGGGCTTATATACAACACACTGAAGTTTTAGTTCTGTTTCTGACATTTTCTGAGGATGTGAGTTTTGGCAAGATACTTACTCTCTTAACATCTCAATTTTCTCCGTTGTAAAAATAAAGCTAATTAAGAATGTTGGGAGCATTAATGAAATCATGTTTGAGCAGCCCTTTGCACAGTTTGGCACATAGCTAAGAGTAGAAGTAGGTGGTGTCTTTTATTATTGTTATTTTTCTAATTAACATGGCAAATCTCCTCTCAAGGAGAACTTGATCATGAGTGTAGGAAACATAATGGTGGGTTTAGATTTTGAACACAAATTATCCATGACTTTGGAAAAAATGATTAAATTTCTCAATTTCAGACTGGAGAAGGATAAGGCCAGAATACACATTTTGCATATGTTAAAAAAAAAAAAATCCTTCACAGCAGGGGTCCCCAACCTCCAACCAACTATACTGGTCCACCTGTGAAGAACCTGGACTGTGAGCTCCACTGCCTCTCCTTCTGTGTTCTGCCCCCGGCCCCCACTCAAGTCTTTCACAAAACTGGTCCCTTGTGCCAAAAAGGGTGGGCACTCCTGCTTTACAGTGCATGCATTTTGTTGGTGATCATCCTCAAGAATCTTGTTTCTAAGAAGCTTTGGAATTAGCCTTTGACCAGGAAAAAATTATTACTATTTGTGAAGTTTGATACAGGATGAATACTTGGACAGTCTGTGATTCATGATTACAAATTTGATTTGTTAAATTCCCAAGTATTGTTTTACAAGCCTTCACATTAAAAATTAGTTACAAATATCAACAAATATAAAAAGTTAAGAAAATAACAAAAGGCCATCTGTCTGTTTGGGTTTGGAAGGCATAGCATAGTGACAGCAACTGAAAATCATATTTTGCCGTGAGCTCTAAAAGTAATCTGCCATGTATACTAATTCTTTCATGCAAAATGTCTAAATTCCTTGTTAAAACAAATGAACTTTTCACTTATTCACACAATGCAGTTTTATCTCAAGCAGAAATATGAATCACAGAAATGCACTGGCATTGAAATTTTTGAGATTGTTAATAGTGTTCAATTCAGATATCTTAGGCACAAGGACAAGAGAAAGGCATCTCAATGGTTATTTCTATTTATATGTAAACTATTAGGGTATTTGGACTATAGGTAAGGCATTATGTATATGCACAGTATAGATAGAAGGAGGAAACTTATTACACTAGATTACTTAGATTATTTACAATTATATTTAAAATGGTCATTTGTTGACACAAAGGGATGACATTTTCTAAAAATATGTTTCAAACATGTTTTAGTCCTGGCTCTCATACTGACACATTTATCATACATATAAAAATCATGAATAGTTAATTTGCCTTTAAAAAAAACCGAACAATAATATACTATGCAATAAAGATACAATTGACATAGTAACTCTTTTACAATCAGAGAAAATAATTAAATTTTTCAAATCAGTCATCACATGGATTTTGAGTTTTGCCCTGGCCAGTGTGGCTTAGTTGGTTGGAGCATCATCCTGTACACCAAAAGTTTGCAGTTTCGATTCCCAGTCAGGGCACATAAATAGGTTGTTGGTTCAATCCTCGGTTGGACACTAGGGGAGGCATCCAATCCATACTTCTCTCCCACATCAATTTTCTCTCTCTTTCTCCCCCCTCCCTCCACTCACTCTTTCTCTCTCTAAATTAATAAAACATATCCTTGGGTGAGGACTAGAAAAATATGGATTTTGAGTTTATTTCCAAGTTATTATTCTGCTCCCCCAAAAGTAATAGTCTAAGTAATAAACAGGTATAATTAATGAAAAGAGAAACTAATAAATATGTCAGAAACAATTTACTATTGCTTTTTAGGTATCCTAAATGTCTCTACTGGAATGCAAATAAACCTTCAAAATTAGGTTATTACATTAAAAATTTGTATCCACAATTATAGAAAAAAATCACTGTTAGTAATATCTAGATGTATAATAGTTTAAAAAATATTTTGGTTTAAAGTGTTGGT
>PVIW01000649.1:82201-279701 GCA_004026585.1 Noctilio leporinus
GGTGCAGCCACTGTGGAAAACAGTATGGGGTTTCCTTAAAAAACTAAAAATGGAACTGCCTTTTGATCCAGCAATTCCACTACTTGGACTATACCCAAAGAATCCTGAAACACCAATTCATAAGAACCTATGCACACCTATGTTCATAGCGGCACTATTTACAATAGCCAAGTGCTGGAAACAGCCTAATTGCCCATCAGTGGATGATTGCATCAAAAAACTTTGGTACATTTACACAATGGAATTCTATATAGCAGAAAGAAAGAAGGAACTTGTACCCTTTGCAACAACATGGATGGAACTGGAGAGTATTATGCTTAGTGAAATAAGCCAGTCAGTGAAGAAAGCTTTTTAAAATAAAAAAGATGAATAAATACCAAATTTAGTCATTGACTAGAATATGGAAGAATGGAATAGAATACAGAAGGTATAAAGTGTAAAATAAAAAAGTAACAATCAGATAATTCAATGGCATTAGTCATATTCAGAACTTTAGTTGGGTGATGAACTATTGTATATACATTGTGATAATGTAAGTTATTAAATAAATTATTAAATATTACATGATAAGAAATGAAAAGAAAATAAGCAATATAAACAAAGCCCCAATAAACTAAAGAATAACCAATATATAATATTTTTCCAGGAATGCCAACATTTGGGAAGTTAAGTAAATTTCTTTGTTAACATTTTCTAAAAGATACCAAACTTCAAGTTTTGAGAAACTCATTTCACTATGAAATATACATGCTGTGTAATAAGATAAAAGCTAGCATTTTTCTTTATTTAGATATGTTTAAATGAATTATAAGTTATTAAGTTTTTTAAAGAAAAATATCCTATGAACATGATTTTGCTCTGAATTTTCACCTTATGAGTTATGAAATACCCTAGGAAAGACCACTGTCTATATATGCAGTACTTTATAGAAATATGATGTAGGGAACCAAGATGGTGGAGGAGTAAGTAGAGCTACACCAATCTCCTCCAAGCACCAAACTGGAATTACAACTTAATTGGGGAGAAATCATCCAGAATAACCAACAGAACACCAACTGGAGAGAAGTCTTATTACTCGGGATAGAACAGAAGAACTGATTCATCACAACGTGACTGGTAGGAAGTGCAGAGACAAGAGAAGCTGGCGGGGTTCCCATGGGCAGCAGCTGAAGGGACAGAGAAACATCTCAGCAGCTGGGGTTCTATCTGAGAAGGGTGGGATCTAAACCCCCAACTAAGCTTCCCAGCCTACAGCAACACAGCTGAGAATAAAACAGCACCCAGCTGTGAAAAGCAAAAAGCTGCCAGGTTTAGCCCGCCTGACAGAGAGACTGAATTCTTAAAGGGATCACACATGAAAATACAGTGGCACCCACCTAGCCTGGGCTCCAACAGAGGGAGGGCAGAGTGAATTAGAGACACTTAAGGAGTGTTTGGGTCAATAGCTTTAGGGGGAGAGCTGAGGGAGCAGCCTGTGAGTCCATTGCTGACCCATCTCCCATACAGCCAGCAGACCACTCTTCTCCAAAGGGCGGGAGCCTGAGGGGAAGCCACAGCCCCACACATAGGGATTAATCTGCCCCACCCAGCAATGCCTAAAACTGACCACTGATCACAGACTGATTGGATTAACAACTAAAGGAGACAGAGATAGTGGATCTCTGGTAGTCTCCAACTGGCTGACTAGGCCCAAACTGGGACATGAGCTGATGTCACCAACCAGGAAGTAAAAAAAAGTGCACCTCTACATCACAGAAGGTCACACCACTAAGACAGTAAGTCAAAGCAGATCAATTCAAAAAGCAAAAACAAACAAGAGTCACCTAAAATGGGAAGACAAAGAAATAAACCCTCAGCAAATGGAAAGGAGGAATCCCCAGGAAGAATGCAAAATGAAATAGAGGCAAGCACCCTCTCAGACATAGAATTCAAAGTAATGATGATAGAGAAGCTCAATGAGCTCAGTGAGTTCAAAGAAAACTACAAACAACTCCAGGGGAACTACAAAGAACTCCAGGAGAACTACAAAGAACTCCAGGAGAACTACAAAGAACTCCAGGGAAGCTACAAGAAACTTATTGAGAACTACATAAGCATTAAGAAGGGCATAGACACCATCAATAAGAGCCAGGAGGAAATGAAGAATACCATTTCTGAATTGAAGAACACAGTAGAAGGAATCAAAAGCAGGCTAGAGAAAGAAAGCAGAGGATCAGATCAACGAGCTGGAGGTCAATGTAGAAAAAAATTCCCAGGCATTGCAACAAAATGAAAAAAGTCTGAAAAAGAATGAAGAGGTTTTAAGAGAGATGCAGGACAACATGAAACGTAATAATATCCATATCATGGGGATACCAGAAGAAGAGGGGAAGCAAGGGATAGAAAACCTGTCTGAAAAAGTAATGACAAAAAACTTCCCTAACTTGAAGAGAGAAAATGTCATGCAAACTTAGGAAGCACAGAGGGTCCCAAGGAAGATAAACCCAAATAGGCCCACTCCAAGACACATTATCATGAAAATGGCAAATTTCAAAGACAAGGACAGAATCCTAAAAGCAGCAAGAGAGAAACAGCTAATAACATACAAGGGGGCTCCAATAAGGTTATCAGCTGATTTATCCACAGAAGCACAACAAGTCAGAAGGGAATGGCAAAAAAATATTTCAAGCAATGAAAAACAAAGGCCTGCAACCAAGAATACCCAGCAAGGCTCTCATTCAAAATGGAAGGTGAAATAAAGAGTTTCCCAGACAAAAGAAGTCTAAAAGAATATATCTCCACCAAAGCAGCATTGCAAAAGATGCTAAAGGTCTGCTTTGAGAAGATGAAGGAGAGAGACAGACAGAAACACAGGTACAGAGGTAAATGGGTTAAATGCACCAATCAAAAGACATAGGGCAGCTGAACAGATAAGAACCAACTTTAACTTATGAATACTTTGAAGTGATCTTGTTACTATATCCGAAGAACCCTGAAACACCAATTCATAAGAACCTATGTATCCCTATGTTCATAGCAGTGCTATTTACAATAGCCAAGTGCTGGAAACAGCCTAAGTGCCCATCAGTGGATGATTGGATCAAAAAACTTTGGCATATTTACACAATGGAATACTACACAGCATTCTACACAGAAAGAAAGAACTCCTACCCTTTGCAACAACAAGGTTGGAACTGGAAAGTATTTCCTCAGTGAAATAAGCCAGTCAGTGAAAGACAAATACTATATGATCTCACCCATTTACAGGACAATAATAAACAAAACAAACAAGCAAGCAAAACAGAACCAGATACATGAATACAATGAATAGACCTTCAGTGGGCAGAGGAGAGGGGAAAGGGGGAGGAGGAGGCAAAGAAGGGGAGCAGTTTAGTCAAGGAACGAGTATGGAAGAATCATGGACATGGACAACAAGTGGGATTGACTTTGCAGGGGAGAGGGTGGGTGGGGAAGGGGACAGAGGGGAGTAAAAAGGGGATGGATGTAATACAACAACAATAAAATTAAATTTAAAAAAATAAAATTTAATTAAAAAAAAAAAGGAATATGATGTAATACAGGAAATCAAAGTTAAAAATTTTGTTTTAAAGATTTTATTTCTTATTATTTCCAAAGAGAAGGGAAGGGGGAGAGGCAGTGAGGGAGAGAAATATCAATGTATGGTTGTCTTTCACTGGCCTCCAGCCATGGACCTGGCTGGAGACCTGGCTTGAAACCTGGTTATGTGTCCTGGCTAGGGAATCGAACCAGTGACCTTTGGGTTCACAGGCCAGCTCCTTATCCACTGTGCTACTAGCCAGGGGTCAAAGTTAAGAATTTTTTAAATAACCACTTGCCTTTCAGTAAATGAGGGAGAATTGCATAAAAGATTTCTATTGGCAGCAGTTCCTAGTATCCGGAAGGACTACATTCTTGGATATTTATTTTTTAATTTTGGAAAAACACTGTTACTTTAAAGAACACATGCAAATGGCCAGTGAAATAACTAAAGTATCTGTCCATAAATGACAAAAATCAAAGTGCATTATCACACAGATGAGATTAGCAGTCTCTCAGATCCAAAGAATGACCCCATAAAAACAAGTCAGTAATGCCTTAGAAAATACCTACACAAGAACATGATACCATTGCAAATAAAAGGAAGTAGATTCTATGCTTGTGTTTTCTAACAAAAGGTATTAATTTAGGCTTGCATAAACCAACCTTTTGTTATGAAAAACCATCCCAGATTAAGCTTGCTTTTCTTCAACAAATACAAAAGTCTTTACTTGAATTCTGTCTTTGTACTGCTTCTTTTTTTTTATTTTGCAGACAGTAAGTGCTCTATCTAGCTTCTTCCTGAGCTTTTGAAAGATTGAGCCCCTTCAACTACCTCCCCCCCCAAAGAGTTTCCCCCTTGCTTGATCCACTCCAATTAAAAGCTGTAGTGCCTTCAATGGGCAAGTTTCTTTGCAAGAGAATGAAACAGATAGTATAATGCAGCAGTTTTCAACTGGTGTGCTGCAAGAATTTTTAAGACATGAAATACCTCACTATGTAAGTCGGAGTAGCAGAGCTCTTTTCCCTTAGATGGTCAAATTAAAGAAATGAAAACATCCAACACAACAATAGCCATCCAGTGTGGATGAATCAAAATTATACCTACTTTTTTTTATATCAGCAAAAATTATATTTTGGGGGCATGCTGTAGAATTTTCGTAATTATTTTATGTGTGATATGAGGTGAAAAAGATTGAGAATTGCTGCTATAAGGTAACTAACAGAGGATATCTTTACTAATATAGACACTGAGAATATATAAGATAGATAGACTGGAGTAGAAAATTTGGGAAGTCTTTTTGTTTGTTTGTTTGTTTTAGATTTTATTCATTATTTTCAGGGAGAAGGCAGGGAAAGAGAAAGGGAGGGAAGCATCAATGTATGGTTGCCTTTCACCTGCTTCCAGCTAAGGACCTGGCTGGAGACCTGGGTTGCAACCTGGTCATATGCCCTGGCTGGGAATCAAACTAGCGACCTTTGGGTTCACAGGCTGGCATCAATCCACTGAGTCACACCAGCCAGGGCCTGGAAAGTTATTTTTTTTACATAGTACACAAAATTATTTTTCACGAGCAGTTATTGTTAGGGTAAGATACCTCAGAAGAGGCGTAAAATAAAGAGAAAACATGATAGGAAAACAGAATCAAACAAGGGTTAGCAAGAAACATTCAAGTCCTATTTATAAACACAACAAAGGAAAGTGTTTACTTTGTGAGTATTTTTTAAAACTTTTCATTGTTCTTTAATGCACTTTATCTTACTGTGAGAAAAAAATTAAACAGAAGATTCATATATTTTCAATGAAGCATTATAACAGACCCAATGCTATTTTTGAGGAAAGGGACTTACTAAATCTCAAATATTTAAATACTCAGAGGCATGCTTTAATTTTTACATGAAGAAAGAATGGATGGAAATGTTTTGTTTTTTTTTTTTATTGCCAAGATGGAGAAATCATGAGATTGATCTGGGAGAGAGGAGGTAAGGAGAACTATTAAAGGATGTGACACTGAAGGTTCCTTCCTCCCCAGTTTCAGGTGAAAGAGGACCAGGAAGAGGAGCTTCACATCGAGGTCCCCCAGCCCTTCCTAACCTGGCTCCCTGCACTTCAGTAAAAATGGCTGCATCGTGGATTGGAGAAATGTAATCATTATTTTTAGAAATCTTTAGACACTTCCCATTTTCTAGCTATCATAATTTATTTCCTAAAAGGGCTGTTTATCTTCCATAAAAATTGTGTAGGATTTGTGAAGCAATCTTGAGTTTATACCTTCTGGGATATTTTAATGTGGAACCAAAAGAAGACTACAGTAATTTTACTTTATTTTTTTCATTCAACCCAGAGAAGAAAGCTCCGTGTTCATGAATTGTATTGAAGGCACTCAGAACAGAATGACAACTTCAAGGTCTTTGTTCTTACTTTTTTCCCTCTTCTAAGTATAAAATTCTTGAGCTCATTTGCTAGTTTAGGTGCCACACAATTAGTCGGTGGTGTTAAAGAAAGGCCTATGAGACACTGCGAGGGGATGAATGGAAGGGCTTTGGGGGTGTTGCCCACAGGAATACTGCTGAGAGGAGAGCTGGATTTTGTTGCACCTACTGGGGGAGTTCTGTGAGAAGTATCCCACTGTGTTCTGTCAGGAAAGAATCCAGAAAGGCTGTGGGACCCAGATTACAAACCAACTGCCATCACCACTGAAGCTGGAGTTTGGATTCATACACTTAGCTGAATAAATTCCTTTAGTCCTGAGAAATGTGGAGCCTGACAATACAGACATTTATCACAGGTTTCTCTTTATTTCCTTTAGACTAGCATTCATAAGATCTTAAATAGTTTGCATCGGAGGTTAGGCTACATGAATGCATTATCAATTGATCTGTTATTTTCAACCTGATTAACAAGTTACCTTTTAGCCAGGTGAAAATAGTAACATTAAAAAAAGAAAAGAAAAGGAAGAAACAGAACAATTGCAATCAAGTGGGCCATCTGAATAGTTCCTTATTTTTCCATGCATTTTTTTTTCCTCAGAAAATTAAGGCTTTGCATTAAATCATACTGATTCAGGTGGATTCTCCCACCTGAAGCATAGGAATCATATTCATAGAAGATGGTGGCACCTCATGTGTGTTTACTAGCCTCACTCAATATATGGCCACAGAGCTTTAATACAAAAGAAAGGGGAGAAAGGAAACAGACCGGTTTAAACCATGCCTCTGGCTCTTTTTAGCTAGAGCACCTGGGATAACTTTTCTCTGGGCCTCAGTTTCTTTTATGTAGTGTAGGATAAGTAATAAATGGAAAGTTGCTGGTTCGATTCCCCAGCCAAGACACATAACCAGATTGCAAGCCAGGTCTCCAGCCAGGTCTGTAGCTGGAGGCAGGTAAAAGGCAACCATACATTGATGTTTCACTCCCTCTCTGCCTCACTCTCTTCCCTTCTCTCTAGAAATAATAAATAAAATCCTTTGCAACAACATGGATGGAACTGGAGAGTATTTATGCTTAGTGAAATAAGCCGGTCAGTGAAGGACAAATATCATATGATCTCACCCATTACGGGACAATAATGAGCAAAACTAACAACAAGCAAAACAGAACCAAGTATATGAATACAAGGAATACAAGGCCTTCAGTGGTCAGGGGGAGAGGGGTTGAGGGGAGGGGGGAGGCAGAGGCAAGAAAGGGGAGCAGCTTAGATAAGAACCTAGTATGGGGGAACCATGGATATGGACAACAGGTGGGATTGACTTTGGGGGGAATGGGTGGGTGGGGAGGGGGACAGAGGGGAGCAAAAAGGGGATGGATGCAAAACAACAACAATAAAAAAATAATAAAAATAATAAAAATAAAATCTTTTAAAAAAATAAGTAATAAATGATCAAATGTTTACTGCCTTTGGCATATGTCATACACTATATACAACACAATTTTGGAGTGTTATAATCAGTTTGCCGTATTTAATGTCTTAGTAAGACATATACAGTACCTTCTTAAAATCATAAATATTCTAGGAATTAAATGGGTAAAAATACAGGAAACCAAAACAGACTAAGAATGAATACTGCTGGTGGGGTGTATATGGCTAAGACTGGCATTGTGTGGTTAATTTTCATATAAATTGTATGGCTATAATAGCTAATATTTATTGTTTACTTAGTCTTCTAAACACTTGATATGAATATCCTCAAAATAATTCTAGAAAGTAAGCACTGTTAAAATCCTCCTTTCACATATAAGGAAACTGGGGCACCACTACATTAAGTAGCTTACCCTAAATCAGATAGATAGTGAGTGGCTGAGATAGGATTCCAACCCAGGCAAGCTGTCATCAGACTCATAGCCAGTATGCCCTCCTGCCTCTCCATATATTTCTTCCTAGTACACATTAGGGGTATGTATATGTGTATGTATGTGTGCGTGTATGTGTGTGTGTACATTAACATATTAAATAATCACATTTTTAGTGAGTGCAAGTTAGATAGAGGGTAATTAGGGTTAGATCAAAAAATAAAATCTTGTCCTTGTGTGCTGTTATGCTGGGGCACAATCTATCATAGGCCACTTACATTTCCTTTTCATTTTATAGAAAATAGCACATTTTCCTAAATATAAGGAATATATCATATACTTACCTACATATGAAACTTGGAAATTTCCTAGATCATTAAATACAAAAAATAAGATAGTGACCCAAATAACTAATAGTGGGAACAGATGTTTCAGAGAGAAACAAAAGCATAACCCCTTCCCCTAGTTTTTTGAGAGGTATAAAGATCATTCCAATTTTGAATTAAAAGCCTCCAAGGAGTTTTTAATCTCAGAAGATTGTTTTTGCAGTCATTAGAACAGAGATTGTGTAGTCATGAGTATAAATAGGTTTCCTTGGCCCTGGCTGGTGGCTCAGTGGGTAAGGTGCCGGCCTGAGAACCCAAAGGTCGCTGGTTTGATTCCCAGTCAGGGCACATGACCAGGTTGCAAGCCAGGTCTCCAGCCAGGTCTGTAGCTGGAAGCAGGTGAAAGGCAGCCATACATTGATGTCTCTCTCCCTCTCTGCCTTTCTCCCTTTCCCCTCTCTTTGGAAATAAAAAATAAAATATTAAAAAAAAAAAAAAGAGGATTCCCTGTATTAGATGCTTCTTTATAAATAAATAAACAAACAAATAAAATAAATACGCTTCCTCATAAATTCCAATTAGTAGTGGCTGAATAGAAGCCTGTGTTGAACAGCAAGCTTGGGCTACATTTGGCTCACTGGGTAAGAATGCAACACTCACTAGTGACCTGTGTCTTAAATGCAGAGTGAAGGAGCATTATACATTTGCCATCCCTTGTAGAGTCACCTCCTTTTTACTTACTTCTGCTCCTCTCTGACAAACTACCCTCTCCTCAAACAGAAATACACACACACACACACTCATAAGTGACCTCCACCAAATGAAAACTGAGCTGGCCTTCAGACACATACTTTGGTGCTGCAGTTAATTTCTGATGTCATGTCAGCTAATATTTAACAGTCCACATGAAATAATAGTGATATTGAGCTAAGAAGGTGGAAAATATATTTTATTATATTTAAGAACTTACAATAAACTAGTTTACTTGAAGTCCTTGAGGCTAACAACTCCCTGAGCCAACATAAAAATCATGCTAGATTTGCATGAGTGGCATCAAGTAATAATGAGTTTAACAGTCTGATGACTAAGGCTCTGGGGTACAGAAATAAGAAAAGAGTAGGGAAGAGGGTGGGCAGGCACTGAAATCGCTTTGGAGAAAGGAAGACTGGAGGAAGAGTTGAGAAAGTGAGAGAGAACTCCCAGGGTAGGACATCTATGGGAGAAAAGCCAGTAAGACTTGGGAAAAAAGGGATATGTGAAGACAGTTGGAGAGACTAGCATGTTCTATGCTAAGGTACATATATACTTTGAATTCAAAGTCCAACGGGCACCACCCCACTGATGTGCTACTGGAAGAAGCCACTATTTGAGGGGGCTGAGATCAGTTTTCTCTATTTGAAAGCACCTTTTCCAAGGCCAGACATTTGTTTCTCTTTTCTCTTCTTGTTTTTTGTTTTGTTTTGTTTTGTTTTGTTTTTTGTTTTTTAGGGACTAGGGAACTCTAAAATCAGTGACTTATATTGGGGATATCACTTTACAGCCCCCCCAAGATTCAGACTAAGCCCTCCAAAGAAAGTACAAAATAGTTTCTATTAACACCACCTTCTAAGACTGCAGCACAGGAAGAATGTAATAAAACGTGTGAATGGTCTTTGTGTCACCATTCATAAAAGAAAAATAACAATTTGATAATCTTTTCTATGGCTTAGTACCATCATTAAAAAATGGGAGACTGGTCTTAGCAAATGCTTCTGGGTTGAGAGATAAGTGGTAAGACATCAGTGGCCTCAGTATCTAATGATGCAAAACCAAGGCCACATTATTAATGCTGCTTTAGTATGAGTATGTTCTGGCTTTTGGAACAGAGCTGTTCAATGAACTAGAAAGAACGGCAGCTATGTTTCATGTAATAGATCCTCAGGCATAAATACCCAGGTAGTACCTTGTTTATATGTCATATTTTCCATTTGAAACATGTTTTTTTTTTTAATATTTTATTTATTATTATTCTTAAAGAGGGGAAGGGAGAGAGGCAGAGAGGGAGAGAGACATCGATGTATGGTTGCCTTTCACCTGCCTCCAGCTACAGACCTGGACAGAGACCTGACTTGCAACCTCATTATGTGCCCTGGCTGGGGAATCAAACCAGCAACCTTTGGGTTCACAGGTCAACACCTTATACACTGTGCCACCAGCCAGGGCTCCATTTCAAACTTTTTATAGATCACTGTTGAAGTAGAGCATGATGCTATGTTTTCAACCACTGTTAACTATCTCTGAATAGGCTACTTTGGTTTAGAGTGGGTAGTATTGAAGCAAAGCAGAACAAAAACACATTGACACAAACCAACAGAATATTCTGACCTTGGGAGATTGAGACCCTGGCTGGTGACACAGTGGATAGGTGCTGACCTGTGAATCCAAAGGTCTCTGGTTCGATTCCCAGCCAGGGCACATAACCAGGTTGCAAGCCAGGTCTCCAGTCATGTCCGTAGCTGGAGGCAGGTGAAAGGCAACCATACATCGATGTCTCTCTCCCTCTCTGCTTCTCTCCCTTCCTCTCTCTCTAAAAATAATAAATAAAAAATCTTAAAAAAAAAAAAAAAGAGAAGAAAAGAAAAGTGGCCTAGTAATACCATAATAATAATCCTTAAAAAGCAGGAAGACCAATGATCAGATGTAGTAGTTAGCTTTCTTTATTCTAAGCTCTGTTTATAGAATACAAACTGCAAAATTGGACAATTATCACCCTGATTTGATCAGTGTAGGCAGCCAAACCAGCTAATTCAGTGGGGAGCTACAGCCCTGACTAGCTACTCTGATCAAATCAAGAGGAGAACTGCCAGATCTTCCCTTTACTTGATGCCGAGTAGATGCTGCCTTGGGGAATGGCTTCGATTCAAAGGCTCTGTTTGAAGTCCCCCAAAAGTCTGTTAATTGGAGTTCTTTGGATGTTTTGGACAAATTGCATAGCTTGGGTTGGTTTGCTAATAAATTCTCAGACACCATAAATTCAGCCATCTTAAAATGCTGAGGGAAAAAAGACCTTCACGATAAAAATAATTATTATAATAGCCTGATTTTACTGCTACAAAGGAAATGAAATAAATTTGTATTTGAGATAGTCAGATATTCTCCTAGTTAGCAAAACATTCAGGAAATGGGGAGATGAACTTCTCAGTTCAGAACAGTGTTTTAGGTTTGAGTCCTAAAAGCAGAAAGTCACATGATAATTCCTTTTCTCTGGCCAATAGGTGGATGGTTATCCCAAATCAATCAATACCCTCACTCTCTATCTACCCCTTCTCTTTGTTGTGCTCAATATTATGTCCTCACTTCCCTAGCCCTGAGTAATAACACCACCACACAAATAAACAAATATGACAGTTCTTTGAGAGAAATCTTCATGCCCATAAGATTTTTAGGCAAAACAATGGGTAACTTTGACATAATTATTCCTGGATTGCCCATGCAGATAATACCTCAGAAGAAACAACCAAAGTATTTCATATTCCTTTTGTGACAGCTATGTCAGAACTAAATTATCTTCCATAAAACAGCAAAGTCAAACAACTATGATTGTTTATTCATTTGCAGCCTAGTTCATTATTTTTTAAGGGATATGGGACCAAATCAACTTCATCCAGTATCTGGGAACACTTAGAGAAAAATAGAAAAGGAAAAACTTTAGAAACAGGTCACCTATCATAAGTGAATAAATTAACCGTTCATTTCACCAAATGTTTATTGAGCACCTACTAAAACCTAGCATTATTTTTAAGCATATGAAGCATATGATGGCTGCAAGAAAAATTATAATTTGTTATAATTACTTAATAGTACTTAATAGTTAACCACTTTTTATTATTTAACACAAAAACCCAGTGAAATGACTAGTACCATTATTGTTTCATAAATGAGAAATTTATAGCTCAGGAAAATAAAGTGACTTGAATAAAGTTAATTGTTCAACTAGCTGGTAAGGAATGAAATCTGTCTTCAAGAAACCTCACAATAAATTCACTAATGATACAACTAGTAAAAAGGTGCCACCAGGAAACATTGCCATTATGAATGATTCACATGAAGTTAAAAGCATAAGATTTCACAGGCAGAAAAGATAAAAAAGTAGTCGATGGGAAAGTGGGAATTAAGGACAATTGACAGAAATAACTGAGAAACTGGATAGGCAGATAAGCAGTAGAAAACTTTTCACTTAAGGGAAGTACTGTGAGCATTCTGACAAGTTCAAAATCTATAATGTTGAAGGAAGATTTGCAAAAAGAATTTGGAATTATAAAAGGAATAATGGGTTAAGGAGTTAGTGCTTCAACATCTATGTCATAGATTGGTATTAAAATTTTTGAGAAGGGCCATCCAGGCTGGTAGCATAGTGGATAAGGCACTGGCCTGCAAACCCAATTATTGCTGGTTTGATTCCCAGCCAGGGCACATAACCAGGTTGCAAGCCAGGTCTCCAGCCAGATCTGTATGTAGCTGGAGGCAGGTGAAAGCCAACCAGACATTGATGTCTCTCTCCCTATCTGCCTCTCTCCCTACCCCTCTCTTTAAAAATAATAAAATCTTTTAAAAAATTCTTTTGAGAAGGAAATGAACATGGAAATAGAGCTTGGAGGAGGATTAATTTAGAAATAGTCTACAGTAGATATTAAGGAAGAAAGAGGTTGAGGCAAAGGCATCTATTAAGGAATCTAATGGGATATATCTTAGTGTGTTTGAGCTGCTCTAACAAAATAGTACAGGTTGAGTGGCTTGGTGGGATTTATTTCTCACAGCTGTGGAGATTGGGAAGCCCCCAGATGAAGCACTGGCAGATTCCGTGTTTGGTGAGAGCCCACCTCCTAGTTTATAAATGGACATCTTCTCACTATAACCCCTCATGGCCAAAGGGAAAGGGTGTTCTCTTTTATAAGTGTACTAATCCCATTCATGAGGGTTCCCCCATCATGACCTGACTGATCACCTCCCAAAGGACACACTTCCAGATACCATCGCACTTGGTACTAGATTTCAACATATAAATTTTGAGAAGACACAAACATTCAATCTACAGTATTTTGTTTCCAGACTCCAAAATTTACGTATACTTATTATGTATACAATAGCTCAAAAGTCCAAGACCAAAGACCTATCTAAAGATCATCTAAATTAGATATGGGAGAACTCAAGGTGTGATTGATTTTGAGGCAACTTCCTCTCTAGTTGCAAATATGTGAAATTAAACATGTATGCTCCCAAACACAATGGTGGTGCAGGCTAGGATAGGCATTCCAATCCCGCAAAAGGGAGAAACAGAAAAGAAAGTCAGTTCCTACCCAAGCAAGTCCCTAATTTAATGGGGCATTTCCATTAGTATTTTGAGGCTCTTTGGTCCCATTTTGTATCTTCCAGGCCCATTATAATGAGGGGTGTGCCTTCCAAATGCACTGGGGTGGGGATCTTGCCTTCAGGACCCAAATGGGTGACAGTCCTTTTCTTTGCAGGTTTTCTGTGAAGTCCTTCCTTTATGACTTTGGGTGGCCCTGTAGCAGTTTTTTGCCTAGGCCCACAGCTCTCTGGGGTTGGAGTCCTAAGCCATGCCCCTATAGTTCTGGCAGAGCACATCCTATGTTGCATCTGGAATCACAAGAGCCACAGGTGGATTGGCCAAGGAAGGCGGCAAAAGAATGCAAGGAACAGGAAACCCTGATATGCAGTGGCAGCAGGTAAGATGTATCTGGGTTCCACAGGCCCCAGAGGCCCAGGCACTGTAGAACTATGATGGAAGGGTAACTCTAATGATCTGTGAATTGCTTTCTAGATGCTTCCGTTGTCTTGGACAATAGTTTCTGGCTTCTGTCTAGAAGGCTGATTAATCTCCAGTATCATATAGTTATATGGATATGTCTTTAGTGTTTTCTCTGAAACAGCCTTTCTTATTCTTTTCTTATGGATAAGCTGAGAATTTTTGAAATCTTGAAGTTGTGTTTTTCTTCTGATTAACAATTCTGTCTTTAAATCACCTGTATCTTCTTGCACTTTACTATAATATGAGCATCCAGAAGAAACCAGGTTGCTTCTTCATTTTATTTACAAATTTCTTCAGGCAAATATCTAACCTCATCACCTGCAAGTTCCACTCACAAAACCCTGGGACATGACACAGCTCAGCCAAGTCTTTTGTCACTTTTTAACAAAGATTGCCTTTCCTCCAATTTTCAATAACATGTTTTTTATTTCCATCTGAGACCTCATTAGAATGATCTTTACCACCAAATTTCTACCAACATTCTGTTCAGGATTACTTAGGTAATCTAAAAAGATTGAGGCTTTCTCTATAGCATTCCTCTTTTCTTCCTGAGTTCTCATCAGAATAGCTTTTTACCATCTATTCTCAAAAATGTTGTCTTAGCTGGTGACACAGTGGATAAGGCACTGGCCTGCAAACCCAAAGGTCACTGGTTTGAGGCCCACCCAGGGCACATAACCAAGTTGCAAGCCAGGTATCCAGCCAGGTCCATAGCTGGAGACAGGTGAAAGGCAACCATACATTGATGTCTCTGCCTGTCTCTCTTCCCCTCTCTTTGGAAATAATAAAGAAAATCTAAAATAAAAAATAAAAAACAATGTAGGCTTTGACTAGCATGAACCTCAAAATTGTTCCAACCTCTACCAATTATTCAACTTCAAAGATGCTATCACATTTTAGATATTTGTCACAATAGCACCCCTCTTTCTTTCTTTCTTTCTTTCTTTTCTTTTCTTTTTTTTTTTTTTTTTTGTTTTTTGTTTTTTGTTTTTTGTTTTTTGTTCTCACCCAAGGACCCAAGGATATGTTCACTGATTTTAGAGATAGAGCAAGGGTGGGAGGGAGAGAGAGAACAACATCGATGTGAGAGAGAAACATGAACCAATTTCCCCCTACATATGCCCTAATTGGGGATGGAACCCACAATGTAGGCTGTACCCTTATTGGGGATAGGACCTACAACCTTTGGTGTATGGGATGATGTTCAAACCAATTGAGCTACCTGGCCAGGGATGCACTCCACCATCAATATCACTTCCTGTCTTAATACATTTGGGCTGCTGTAACAAAATACCGTACACTTGGTGGCAGATAAACAACAGAAACTTATTTCTTACATTTCAGAAGGCTGGGAAGTCCAGGATTAAGTTTCAAGAAGATTCAGTGTGTAGTGAAAATGATTCCTGGTTCACAGTTGCCTTTTTTCTATCATATAGCCTCTATTATATATCATCTATCATATAGATGGTATAAATGGGCAAGGAAATTCTTTGAGGTCTCTTTTATAAAATGGAGTCCTTATGACCTAATCACCTCCCAAACTTCCAAAATACCATCATATTAAAGATTAGATTTCAGTATACAAAAGTTGAATGGGATACAAGCATCTAGTCTATAGCATATTTGTTTCCCTAAAATAATGGATATTGCCCTGTAGGCAATATCCATTACCCCTAGGAATGAGGGGTCAGGGGTAAATAGTTCAAGCTGGGTAACATCAGAGAATTATATAACTAGGAGTCTATGGCATGAGACTATCCCATCTGTACATAATAGTTCATATTAGAAATATCAGATTTTTAGTCCCTGGACAGTTAGCTCAGTTAATTAGAACATCATCCCAATACTTCAAATTTAGAGATTTGATCTCTAGTCAGAAGAACCAACCAATGATTGTGTAGATAACTGGAACAACAAATCTCTCTCTCTCTCTCTCTCTCTCTCTCTCTCTCTCTCTCTCTTTCCTCACTTCTTCCTATTTCTCTAAAAATCAATAAATAAAAATTTTTAAAAAGAAACATCAGATTTTAAAGATCCCAAGAATTCATAGGTATTACAATGGAAAGAACACTCACTACTAAAGGGTATAGAAGAACTGATGGATGAGAAAGAATAAAAACTGAAGCACACATAACAGCATAAATGGCGACTGAGAGAGGTATGACAAAATCTTGAATGTAAAAGTTCCACAGAAGAAGGGGAATCATTTTGTCAAAAGGAGACAAATAGAAAGAGGTAAAGAATGAAGACCCAAGACTATGGGAAATGCTGCCCGACAGACAGAGCTATGATGGAGTAGACTCCCAAGGGAGGCTGTGGAAATTTCATTGGTCAGGACACTTAAGGTGAGTTTGAATGAAGCAATAAAACATCTGCTGTGAGAGCAGTTCTACATCTGCATGAAAAGGACAGGGTGGTCAAGTGGATCATTTCTACCTCTAATGTATTTGACTCCACATTAAGTTAAATTTTTTTTAAAAATCAAAATGATGCTTGCCTTGGTGGTAGCATTTTTCATATCTTCCAGCAGGTAGAGTGCTCTTGGACACATAGACCCTTTTTCCCAATCCCCTTAAATTCTGTTCCAATCATTATCATCCTCTTAAAGCCTTAAGCAACCCCTCTCTTATTCTTTTACTTTTAATAGTTGACCTTGTGTTTTGTTCACAGCAAAATTATGCTAAGACTGAGATTATCTTTGACAATAATTTATTTAACACAGAGTTACTGCAGGAATTATAATTTATAATAATAATATTTCACAAGCCAATAGCATCCAAGATAATGTCTCTTAATAAGCTAATAAAAAAATAACATACTCCAAACCAATGAAGATTAATTACACTACTGTCCCAGGCAAAAGGAGATAAAAAGAAAACAAAGTGTAAAGTTAGTTGAGGTTTATCTTTCTATGAGCTGGCTCACAGAAGGCAGCTTAGAAAACCAAGAGCAGAGCTTCAGCAACCAGTGCTAATCGCAAGTCCCTTGAAGCCAGAGCATGATGTTAGCAGAATGTTTAAACATTGATTGCATCATAGATGCTCTTCATCTTCATATTGATAAGTGCTCAGTAGCACAACTATTTAGATGGCATTTTTCGGACACAGATTCCCCAATGTAAATAAATTCACCCTCTATCAAACTTCATTTAAGTCACGAATAAGTGGATTTGAAATCATAATGAACCAATGCAGAACACCTTGCCATTGGTTTCTGAGAAAACAGAAAACATTTCTCTCTCTCTCTCTCATTCTCTCTCTCCCTCACTCCCTCTCTCTCTCTCTCTCACACACACACATACATACACACACACACAGTTTCCTTTTTATGCTAAATTTTATTGGTTATTTAATCACCAGCCTTCATCCTTTCCATGCTTAGAACCTACAAATTTTCAGGTATTGTACAGTCTTGGGCTTGGAGACAGATGTACATTCTGCAACCTCAGTAAGTAAATTATAATCAGTATATGCCATGGTCATTCAAATTCTTCTTGCCAAGGATAAGTTTAGTTATGGGCATGTGTCAAAATTCTGGCCAAAGACATGAATAGAAGCCTCTAGTCTATTAGGGAGCTTCCAGGAATGTTTTCCACACTCTTCCAAGAGGAACAGTTCTCATTCACATTAAGCTATTTGTACTATGGTTATCAAAATCTAACTGACAAAAATGATTGGCCTCTTTTCATCCTTATCCAAGTTGACATCTTTGGTTCACTTCCTCTTTGAACATTGCTTGTTATCTTATTTTTCCTGATCTCTATCTCAGAATTCTTCATGATCCTCCATTAACTCTTTATATTTGTCTACTAAATCCCATTCTTTATCATTATTCTCTTTTTCTTTCACATGTTCTCCTAAAGGGATCATCTATATTTTCCTGGCTTCAAAAGTGATTATATTGTCATCTATTCTTTCCTAAGTCCTGGATCCAAATTTCTTGCTATTTACCAGGTATTCCTATACAGACTTCATGCAAGAAACCCATTTTATCTGTCCAAATTGGAAATTTTATTGACATCATTTTTAAAAAGTGCCCTAAAGTAATAGATACAATCCATTCAGGGTCCTGATGATGTTGAAACACAAGTCCATGAGAAGTCTAAAGTATTACATAACACTGCTATTACCAGGGCCATGTTCATTTCAATCATGGTAAAATCTTGAATGCCTGCCTTTTACCCTAAGAGCCAGATATCTTCAGTGTGGTAAAGTAGCCCCTTTTATTTGAAAGCCATTTTGTCACACAGCATTCTGAAGTAATCAGAGTCACAAATGTCATGATTTTATTCCACAATTAATCAAGATCAGGAGGCATATGCTAACTAGCAGCTGTTTTCTGTGACTAAAGCAATAAAGCACTTTTATTCACACAACAACATCCTCCCTTCCTGCTGGTGTACCTTTTGTACACCACAGTCTATAAAATAACCTTTAATGAAATAAAAATACAGTCTCTTGTGTAAACAGAAGAAACAGTCATCGAGCACATCTTCTTCTTCTATTATGCACATATGCCAAAAAATAATTTCTACTCAGAATCTCAGTGATATCATTTAATAATAAACTTATAGGCCTATAAGAATAGCCTATTTTATGTATACTGTTCAGGTGACATTTCTATCAAAACTTACAAAATAGGAAAAAGAAAAGAATTCTAAGTTAAATAAACATAAGTGGTTATGGCCCTGGAGTAGGGGTAATTTTGTTCCTAAAATAGGAAGATAGTCTGTGAGGCTACCTAGTATACAGGAGAGAAGGGTAGAATAAATGTTTGGGGCAGAAGACCAGAGCCAGCTCCTTTAGTGTCTTTTGGTAAATGTAAGGATATGTTATTTTAATGTAAAGGTAAGCATAATGTAAATGATAAAATTTGCATTTAAAAGGCTCATTCTAGCTGCTTTGTAGAGAAAAGACTACAAGAGAGCAGCAAAAAGGCAATTCGGAAATAATAATTCAGGGGACAAATTATAATAGCTCAGATTGCTGTCAAAGGTTTAGAGATAGTGAGAAGAATCCAATTAGGATTCAGGATAATTTTTAAAGGTTTAAGATACAATTGATAAATATGTGTGGAGTTTAGGGAAAATACATAAATAAAGGATATTTTCTCATTTTTAATCTCATGTCTCTGTTATTTAATATTTATTGTATTTTACCATTACCATTTAGTCAATTTAGGCCACCATCCCCCGCCAAAATCACCACTGTTATTCATGTCTATGAGTTCTTTTTCCTTTCTGCTCAATCCCTCCACTGCCTAACCTCCCCACCCACAAGCTATCATCCTGCTCACCAACTGTGAGTCTGTCCCCATTTTCCTTGTTAATTCAGTTTGTTCATTAGATTCCACATATGAGTAAAATCATGCATTTGTCTTTCTTTGACTTTTTTTCACTTAGCATAATATTCTCCAGGTTCATCCATACTGTTGCAAAATTTTATTCTTTTTTTTTTTATGGCCAAGTAGTATTCCATTGTATAAATGTCCCATAGTTGTTTTATCCACTCATCAAATTTTACTTGAATTTCTTACAAAAATCTCAATTCTAATGTTTAAATTCTCATTTATTATCTTCTTTCCCAAACCAACTCCTCTTTCTACATTCCCATTCTCAGGAATTGGTTTCTCTATGGATCAATTTATTCATGCAAGAAACTTGAGATCTATCCTTGGTACATATATTATCCCTGCCATGTCTGTTGCCATTAACCTCCACAATGAAATTAATTACTAAGTCCTGTCAATCCAACTGCCAAACAATCTCAAACCTTATTACTTCTACTAAAAGCATCATAGTGAAACCACAACTACCTCTTTCCTGGAAATTTATAATAATTAGCAAATAAACATCTGTTTTCCATCTGCATATATTTACCATATAGTAACCAGAATGACCTTGTTAAAAAAAAACTAATGTCAAGCATCTTTTAAAACAATACAGAGACATCCTTTTTGTTCTTAGGATGAAGTCCAAAATATTTTAAATAATTTACAATGTTCTACAGGATCTAGCTCCTGCCCACCTCACCAGCTCTCTCTCATCCCAGTCCAAAGTTTCTACCACATAGGACATCTTCAGCAACTGAAAACCTCCGTACTCCTCCCTCCCTCAGGAAATGTCTACATTTTATCCTTTCTACTTGCCTTAGTTAACACTTTACTACTCACATTCTTCCTTAAGATCCCAGAAAAAATGTTATTTTTACAGGGAAGAGACTGCTGCTATCATATGTTTTCATAGCACTCTGTACTTTTTGTTTATCACACTATTAACAATGACAATTATCTTTGTGAATATCTATTGGAGACTGGTGTGTTTCCCAATACACTCTTAAGTCCTACAAGTAAAGAAAATGTGTCTTGTTTGCTTCTCCACTGAGTCATTTCCTTCTCTCCTAGTCTAATAACTCTATTTGAAATATAACAATCTGCCTTTTAAATAAAAGTAATTGAATGTTTTTCACAACATGATCCAATGTGTGTAACGAAAACACAACTCTCAGGTTGCCCAGTGGAGGATGACCAGGTAAGCTAGAGGAAGTGGGGTGATGAGGAAATTAGAGATAAGTGAGGATGCAGAGAGGAAAAAGTAAGGTGGGTACAAATTAAGATAATTCTTTTTTTTTTTTTTTTTTTTTTTTAAGATTTTATTTCATTATTTTTAGAAAGAGGGGAAGGGAAAGAGGCAGAGAGGGAGAGAGACATCAATGTATGGTTGCGTTTCACCTGCCTCCAGCCACAGACCTGACTGGAGACCTGGCCTGCAACCTGGCTATGTGCCCTGGCTGGGGAATCGAACCTGCGACCTTTGGGTTCGCAGGCCGGCACCTTATCCACTGTGCTACCAGTCAGGGCATAAGATAATTCTTAAAAGGGTTCAGAATGAGCCTCCCCAAAATATACCACTTTGGCATGTGGAATATTTTAAGCATGAGACAATCAAGACCCAGCAAATTCACTTTTACCTGTCCTTTAACTACCTAAAAGGATGTATATAGAAGGCCTGGTTCAGAAAAAGAACTATCACCAGAGATAACTACACAGAATATAAGCCAGCTGTGGTAAGGTTGGGAGGAGCTTAGCAAAGCCTAGAGGTCAAGTTCCTCTTTGTGTCCCATCATGTCTGCATGGTGTGGCAAACATTCACACTCCAGACAGTTGCTCTTCCCATCTTCTTGTCAATTGCCTCCTCCTCTTTAATGCCCCACATCCTTACCTTTTTCTCCTGAGTTCTGAATGACATGGACACCTCAACTGTCTGACTGCCTATGGGCCTCCTATTCTCATGGGGCCCCATATGTATGATATTAACTTATTTTTCTCCTGTTAATCTGTCATATTAATTTGATTATGAGACTGACTACAGGTTCTAGAAGGGTAGAAGGAAAATTTTACTTCCCCAACAGCATATATAGGAGGAATTTTAAAAAGGTATAGGTAGCGGTAAAGAGAGATGGCAATGTAAGGTTTTTGGGTTGTTGTTTTTTTTTTTTTTTTTTTTTTTCATGACCTCATTTCCCCACTAAAATCTTATCATGAGGAAAGTAGAGAAATGAGGAAGTAACTCAAAGGAGATGGGGTACAAATGGGTAAAAAGATGCTAGATCATGTTTTTACACTTTTAATGGGTAATCTATTGAGGAAAAGTCAATGAGTTAGAAGTCAAACAGATAACTTAAAAAGCAAGGTCCTTAAGTAGGTGAGACAGAATGGCATGCAGAACAGAGGTGGAGGAATTATTATTCAACAAAGCAACTGGGGCAAGAAACTCCCCTGTAACTGGAGGGGAGGAGAAGGTGGATGACCTTCGAAGATTAAATTTGGTAATAGAGAAATGGAGGCTTCACATCTGATGACTTCTAATCTCTCCCTTGAATAAATATGATGTCACTAAATGAAAATGAGAAGATATAGGGTATAGAAGCTTTGAAAAGAAAAGATGATGAAATAGTTATTTTGGAGAGTAGGACAGTAAACCTACTAGAGAAACATAATTGGGATTCCAGGCAGTTGAGTGATTGTTTTAAAGATTATGAATATGAATCTAGAGTGAAACTTATCTGTAGAGACTTGCTGATTAGGTCTGGGCATAGAGAGGAAGATAGTTAAATGCATTTGGTGCTGTAGGTTAGAGGATGAGTATGGTAGAGAAGGAGGATAACAGAGTTGAGGGTATCCATAGGGAAGTCTTTCTATGGCAGTAAAAAGGAGATGAAAGTAGAAAAGAAAAACATTAACAGGGTCAATGGATTAGAAGTCTGGATGAGGTAAAAGGAATGTTACAGTGAGAGAACTTGAACAAGGGAGGTAGAAGGCTCTGAGGTAGTGGTGCTTGACTTGGATGTTTGATACTCAGCTCCAAAGGTGGATCAACGTCTCATGATGACAAGATGCAGAGTGTGACGAAAGGAGTGGGGGTGGTTGAGATACAATGTATTAAAGATAGATGGAAATATACAGAGGGAAGATTGTTAGATAGATCATTCATTGGCAACATGCAATTAATTATGAGGCCAGTGGCAAGAGTTGGAAATGTGAGAAAGACTGAGGATCAAGTTTCAAGTGAATGAAGAATTGTCCCAAATATGATATTGCAAGAGGAAAAGAGAAACAAGAATATAAACATATGGCATGTATGTCAAAGAGATAAGCAGATTTATTTTGCTTTATCTTGTTTTTCTGGAGAGTACAAGAGTCTGAAATGAATGAGTATCAACAATTAAGGAAAACAGACTTGGATTCTGCCATTATGGAGCTTATAGATCAGTGAGGGAAAAGGATACAAACCAAATATTTAAATAAAAAAAGGATATAATTACAAGCTCTAACAAATGTTAGGAAGACACAGTACTGAGAGCAACTGAGAGCATGAAATACAAGTACCAAATTGATCTGCGGAATGAGAGTGGACCTTAAAGGAACAAAGGGCTCTGGCTGGTGGTTCAGTGGATAGGCACTGGCCTGCAAACCCATAGGCTGCTGGTTTAATTCCCAGCCAGGGCACATAACCAGGTTGCAAGCCAGGTCTGCAGCTGGAGGCAGGTGAAAGGCAACCATACATTGATGTTTCTCTCCTTCTCTGCCTCTCTCCCTTCCCCTATCTCTAAAAAGATAATAAAATCTTTACAAATGTGGGTGGAGGGCAGTTGAGAGGAAAAATAACAAAAAATTAGATGCTCTTAGGGTATGTAAGACAGAAAAACAAAAGGTCAGAAGAACAAGGGAATTTTTTGAGAGTGCCAAAATGACAACTAAAGTGGACCAAGGAGTGAGCTGAACTACCAAAAGAATATGAATTAGTCTGGGGACTAGGGGTGATGTTAAGTAAAGAAAGCATATGAAGAGGGAGAAAGTGAGAAGGCTACTAGTTACAGTGGGAAAGTATCTTTCAAAAGTATGACAGTGAAAGATCTTCATAAATCAAGAATGTGTTCAGAAAAGTGGGTTGGGTGAATAAAGTCATCAGATGGATAAAAGTCTACTACTGGTTTAACTAAACTATTAGACGTAATTCAGGTACCAAAATCCTCAATAAATTTGAATGAGTTAGTGTGAAACTGCATCAAAAAGAAGGGACAAAAAGCAGTGGTTTTTAATGAGGATGAAAGGATGCAATATGGACAAATTGTACAAATTGTAATAACTCTAACTACAGTTTCACCACATGTAAAATGAAAATAATAAACCCTAACCTAAAAGCTATTGTGAGGATAGACATAATGTAAAGCACCAAACAAAGTCCCCAGCATATATTAGAAAATAGAAGATAGTTATATAAATTATAATATTTATACTTATTACTAGAAAGAGTTGTCAGATATATTATTATTTAAATATTTCTATTTTATTAGGCAGCCTAACAAATATAATATTACTTCATTTATGTGTCTATGCAGAAGGGTAGCAGCATTTGAAAAAGTCTCAATTCCTTCTTTGAAAGGTACAGTCCTAGGAGATCATCAACCAGAAAGTATTATAATTCTCTAGTCAAGCGCACGAAAAGCATACCAACTTTGCACAAAACCATAGAACAGCTCAACAGCAAAGACAAGACCAGAGACTGCTAGTCATTGACTCCTACATTACCTCTATATCCACCCGAACATACTGTCTCTCTTACAATTCTTTAATCCATGGATATGGTGTCTGCATTCCTCCTCATCTGAGTGAATCAAATGGACACTCCTGGGTCCAGTAGCTTAGTAAACACTGCATACCATGATGCTCTTTCTTATAAAACCCAATCGTAAGTTGAGCAAAGGAGTAGCTGGACCCTGACTTGGGAGACAAGTAACTCTCCAAAGAGATTAGTGATGTGCTGAATCCCTCATAATTCTCAGCCTTGATCCCCCTACTATGGCTACTAGAACCCCACAGTCACTTCCGAATGAAGCAGCCAAGGTTAGAAGCCCTTTCCCTCCTAGAAGCTTAAACTGGGTGGGGCAGCTGCCACCCACAGGGTCACTGTGAGAGGGGACAGCCAACTTGTAAGGTAGCTCTCTGTCTCTTATTTGGAAGTGCACTTAAGGCTGAGAGCAGTGGCACTCCAAAGTCAGTATGCACTCTTCCTGTCTGTAACATCCTTTGCTATTATCACAATGAGTATAACACATTAGGGGGTAACCCACTGATACAGCTGAACTTGACTCTAAAATGTACAGTAATGAACTGCAGCAGCTGTAGTGCACTAAATCAAAGATTCCTAGCACTAGAGCGGGAATGGGAAGGGTAGCACAAACTCTCTGTAAGTAGATTCTTTGCCAGACAGCCTGCCTGCTACCTTAAAAGCAAAATCCTATTATACCTGTAAAACCCCCACAGCAAGGGACCTCAGACAACTATCACAAAGCAACTTGGACAAATTCCTGGGATGCCAGGCCACTAGGCAGAGCTTTCAGGGACAATAATTATCCCATCTGTAGACTCTCTTGAAAAGCACTAAAAAAGTTCAGGTCATGACATAAGACCTCTCCACAGGCACTATTGCTCTCTTGGGTCATCCTTGAAGGCCAATCAGAGCCACAAAGCCATGAACCCTGCAGAAATTTCCAGCTAAAGAAATACATATCTTGGATAACAAAAACAGTTTTGGGTAGACCCAAGCAGATTTTAGAAAATTGTTGTGGTTTCTACTAAGTTTATTAGACAATCCCCATGCAGTAATGAATGGGGAGATTTGGAGCCAGTAAAAAGTAGAGAAAGTAAAATCTATTATGGACACTCTGGGAGCCCTGACTATATTAATGCAAATTCATTTCAGAGGTTGCTAAATTATTTACATAGTTGTGGAACTTGCAAACTACCCTAGCCTCCCAAAAGCATTTCTTCATTAGACTTCCCTGAAAATCAGAGGTTGTTGCAAGCACAGAATTAGATCAGTGCTCTGTCCATTAATTGGCTACCAAATGTTCATCTGTAAATTGACAAGGGAGAATGAGGACATGTCCTGATGAGGTAACACAAGAAACCAGAAGGTTAATAATCTTCCTCCTGCCTCTTCTCTGCCTTCCTGTCTACATGTGCAGTCCACACAGTAAGGGGGCCAGCATCCCAGCACTGAGCTGATCAGAGCTCTGCTTTCAGAGAAAGGAGAACAGAAAACTCCAGGCAGTATTCTTCCCTGCAGAACACAAGCTGTCTAACTGTTATTCCACAGAAATATATTTTTTAGAACCAAAATCATCTAACCTCAAGGTTAGGGATGAGAGCAGAAAGGAACTACTTGTTCCTTCACCACATTCCCATTTCATCATCAGTATTCTCTCCTCCTTCTCCTCTCCCTCATTGTTAAGGCTGACATATCCCCACCAACATTAAGAATAAAAAGCAAATTATTACTAAGCTTTCCCCTTTTTCAAAAATTTCCAAAAACTTCACATAGAAAAAAATCATCACTTATGATTTCAGGTTATAAATCAATTATTCATATCACAGTGAACTCCTTATCTGTAGATAACTCTTTCCTTCTTTTCCCCAAAGCCCTCATTGATCCAGATGTTTTCTTTTTTTTTAATTTCTAGTGAGTAAATATTTTAGGTTATGGAGTCCATCATGATGTGGTTTGATTATGAAACTGATTAAAGGTTCTAGAAGGGTAGAAGAAATTTTTACTTCCCCAACAGTGTGTACAGGAGGAATTTTAAAAAGGTATAGGTAGCCCTGGCTGGTGGTACAGTGGGTAAGGTGCTGACCTGCGAACCCATGGGTCACTGATTCAATTCCCCAGCCAGGGCACATAACCAGGTCTCCAGCCGGGTCTCCAGCCGGGTCTGTGGCTGGAGGCAGGTGAAGGGCAGCCATACACTAGTGTCTCTCTCTGTCTCTGCCTCTCTCCTTTCCCCTCTCTCTAAAAATAATAAATAAAATCTTTTTAAAAAATGTTTTAAAGGTATAGGTAGCAGTAAACAGATATTTCATGAGAAAGCATCTGAATTTTTCCTCCTGGTAAAGTCAGTCATCTTTCTGGACTCATTTTTTTTGGACTCATTTTTTACCTCATTGCCTCTTTAATATTCACAATACCTTTTGTGCCTTGTTCTATTATTCCTGCATAATAGCTGAAAGATTGTTCATTCTCTGAGTCATGTTCCAGGATATTTTGCTATTTAAATTATATCACAGTATATAGTATTGCTTAGGTATGTTAGTTTATTTGGATAGCTATCAAAGAGTTAACTTTATTTTCCACTTCCAATTTAACAAAGCTATCATGACATGCTAAAATTTTTAAATTCCCCATATTTTGCATTCATTACATGTTGTCTACAGTATAACAATGCTCTTTTTTTCTCTTTTTTTGGATTATGCTAAGAAGATAACTTCAGAAAATTCATACTTTCCCTTCATTTATATTGAAATTCAGTAATTCTTGAGATGACTAAAATGAGAAAGGTTAATTTTCTTCATGAGCAATGGACTGAAAAACAGTGTTCTTATAAAATATTATCTTGGATATAGAATACATGAGTTTAAAAAATAATCAGCCTTTACTGCTGAGAAAGTGGGTCATCATTTTCTCACTTCAATATATTCTACACACTCCTGTTAGTTAATAGTGTATGTCTGTCCTTAGCACTGTTACCAGGGGTATGGTGTTTGCCCTCTATGATTTTCGAATGGCCCAAAGAAAAGGGATACATAAGTGATAAACACAAATTCCAATATTTAGCTACAATCATTCTGTGAACTCAGTGGTACAACTTCGAGATCAGTGGTTTAATCAAACACAAACGCCTTGTCTCCTAGAGACTGGTTATTACTGTCAGGTACGAGATAAAACTCAAAGGAAAACAAAGACCATACTATTTTTGAAATTAAATGGCAATTTTTTGATTAGGTAATACATTCACATGGTTAAAAAACAAAACGTATAACAAGGTATAAGTCAAGAGTTCTACAGTATTCCTACTTCACCCCCTATCCATCCTCTCCATGTCCTCCCCCTGCCTTACTCTCTACTAATTAGTACCTTATACTTCCAGGGTTTTGTTTTGTTTTTTCAACCGATCATGTTTTATTTTACTTATTTATTTAATTATTTATTTTTTAAGATTTTATTTATTAGTTTTAGAGAGAGGGGGGAGGAGGGAGGAAGAGAGGGAGAGAGACATCAATGTATGGTTGCTTTTTACCTGCCTCCAGCTACAGATCTGGCTGGAGATCTAGCTTACAACCTGGTTATGTGCCCTGGCTGGGAATTGAAACAGCCACCTTACTTCCAGGGTTTTATTGTGAGAAATAAACAAATATAAATATTTTACCATCACTAACAAATCAGCAAACAACAAGCGCTAGCGAGGATGTGGAGAAAAGGGAACCCCCATGAATTGTTGGTGGGAATGCATACTTGCGCAGCCACTATGGAAAACAGTATGGAATTTCCTCATAAAACTAAAAATGGAACTGCCTTTTGACCCAGCAATTCCACTGCTAGGGTTATACTTTAAGAACCCTGAAACACCCATTCAGGAGAACCTATGCACCCCTCTGTTCGTAGCAGCACTATTTACAATGGCCAAGTGCTGAAAACAGCCTAAGTGCTCGTCAGTGGATGAATGGATCAAAAAACTTTGATATATTTACATAATGGAATTATTATGCAAGAGAAAGAAAAAAGGAACTCTTCTACCTTTTGCAACAACATGGATGGAACTGGAGCGTATAATATTTAGTGAAATAAACCAGGCAGTGAACGACAAATACAATATCATCTCACTTAATATAGGAGACAAGTGAATAAAACAAACAAACAAACAAAATGTACCAATGGCAATGGAAACTAGGAACAGACTGACAGTGTGCAGAAGGGAGGGGGAGGGAGAGAAAGAAGCAAAGAAAGGGAACAGTTGAGTCAAGGAACTGGTATAAATGACCCATGGACATGGGCAACATGTGGAGCTTGACTGTGAAAGAGGAGATAGAGAAGGTGGGGCAGAGAAGAGCAATTGAGAAAAAAATGGGATAGATGTAATACAGCAACGATAAATGAATTAAAAATATTTTACTTGTTTACATAAAAATAGCTTACTAGAGACAATGTTTGATCTTTGCTTTTTCTGCTTGATAGTAGATCCTGAGACCTCTAGATCAGGATATAGAGCATAGGCACACTCTTATTATAGTTACACAGTGTTCCATTGGCAGTTCATCATTGGATGGATACATCAGTTTGTTTCCCCAGAATTCAATCTGGTTTCTGAATTATGCTTAGCAAGGTAATCCTGACTCTTGTTAGCTCAGGTGTTTACAGCAAAGGCCCTTCTTTTTTGGAAATACAAACTAAAAGAGTGTGAAAGACTGATGCTCAAGGCTCAGGAAACTTCCTTTTAACTGGGCTCACTCAAAGGTCAGCTTCAGAAAGATAATCTAGACATCTCACAAGGGACAGAGGGTTGTGTGTCTAAGAAGTCACCATTTTCCCTAATCTGGTTTATTCTTGGTCCGTTTGGTACATGCACACACAGGCACAATGCATGTACTTTTCTGAGGCTTTAATTCACACATATTAACGGAAAAGGGTGATGTAGGTACCAACAATCCCTACAAAGAATCAAGGATACCACAGTTCATTATTTCTCCCCAAAGCAGCTGCATGGTGAGATTATCAGACCATATCAGGTTTAAGGGACAGTAAATGTCAGGAGAGCAGACCTGCTATAGAAAGCTGATGGGAGCTGCGGGAACCTTTAGTATCAAATGTTCTCCCGTATAATAATAGGCAGCAGCATCAATCTCAGAAATGCTGCTACAAATGTCAAAGAAAACCTTCCCCGTATATAGATTAAAGTTGCAGATAAAAACAGAGGACCAAATCAAAGCCCCAGCGTTCCTTTTTTTTTTTTTCAAACTACCCTGCCAAAAATGCAATTTCTGGGTTATCAAAAAATAGAATCTCTCAGAAAGCATTCATAAAGTTTCACATTTTGGTGTTATCACAGAAGCTTAGATTGAGAAAATGCTATTTCTTCCTTCCCGCCCTCTTCAAGGTTGAAGCAGCATCCTATCTATTCTTGCTAACGAACTGTTGACTTCAAAAAGCAGCAAGCTTGCAGGCAACAGCACTTCATTCTGCAGCACCAGAGAGCCACATGCCACATGCAGGGGCCATTTCCTAGAAAACCCTCCTTTTCAAAAGGAACTGGGAAATAAACATTTTAAAGTGACCTTATGAAGCTAACATCAATGCCTTAGAATAAAATTTCATTTGGTGGAGCAATTTAGACACCATAAATACAACAATGGTGTGTCAACTGAGAAATCTTGGTGTAAAAATATAAACAGCAAAGTTTGGATGTATAAGGCCTCTTTTGGATGTGACAATTCAGACATGAGACATTAAGAGTTTGATCTATCAAGTAGAGGATAAGGCTGGAAGAACTGTTTCTGTTTTTTGGGTTTTTTTTCTCCCCCTAAAAGGGAGAGTCGATAGGACAAAAAGAAATTTTCATCAGCTTTGGTTCAAGTACACAAACACACACACACACACATCTACACAGATAAGCCTGTAGACATGAAGATGCTGTTGCTCCAGAAGGATACCAGTCTGGATTAATTTTTCATATATTCCAGAGCAGCAACTGCCCAGGAGTCAGCAACTCTTTCTTCTACCCACTCATGTATGAAAAATGACCATAACCCATTCCTTGACAAACAGCATACCGTGATTTACTCTGTCTTGCTCATTGACATCCCTCGACAACCTTGGTTATGGAAAGAATGCCATACATTTTTTTGATAATTAGCATGTTTATTATAGAATGCAGTTAGAGGAGTTCTTAAAGAGGCAAAGTGAGTATATTTAGAGATTTGCATTTGATGGTCCTATGTTTTCCTGCGCCACACCACTGTTTTTCAAGGTATTTCTGGGAATCACTTAAGCATTTAGGTGACTCAGTTTTCTCCTCTGAACAAAGTGTATGAAGAAAAGTTTATGAAGATAAAGACCCTTAGTAGTATCACTGAGATCAGAATGGTTTCAAAGACTCTCAGTTAAATCTCTGATCAATGATCTGTAAGTGCTACCACTTGTTAACTGTGTCTTTGCCATATGCTGTCCCCTGAGTTACCTCTAAGTTGGATAAGTTCATACAGCTATTAAAGCAGTGGTCCCATAACGGTTATTGTTACTTCAGGCATCAAGTATTAGAACAGAATAATCTTCATGGGTTTGTCCCCAAAATAAATGTCACATTATTAATATAAAAGTATAGTTTATCTACTACATTAAGGCAAAATATGATCTTAGTAAGATATTTCAGTATTTAATGTATATAGTAAAGGGAAGTATAGTTTGCCTTTTATTTTCTTTGTGCTGTATTGTGCAAATACTTCGAAAGTACGTTGAATAAGAGTAGAATCTAGCAAATCTTAGGGAGAAAGCCCTCAGCCTTTCACCATTCAGTATGATAATAGCTGTAAATGTATTAAAGATGCTCTTTATCAAGTTTAGAAAGTTTCTTTGTATTCTTGGTTTGCTGGGAGATTGAAAGTGTTCATTTTTATAAAATTTTTTTGTATTAATCGATATAATCATTGACACTGTAGCCTGTTAATGTGGTAGATTACATTGACTGATTTTTTTAGCTTTTCACCAAGTCTACACCCGGTTATGAGTTAAAAATCATTTCTGTATATTGTTGGAATCAATTTGCTAACATTTTGTTGAATATTTTTTAGTCCATTTTCATAAGGGATATTTGGCTATAGTTCTCTTTTTTATGCTGTCTTATTTTGATATCAGGCTAAGACTAGTCTGATAAAATGAATCAAAAGTGTTCCCTTCTTTTCAGTTTTCTGAAAATAATTATGTATAATTGGTATTTATTCTTCAGATAGTTGGTAGAATTCTGTACAGAAGACATTTGGGTTTATCTGAGATACTTCTTCTAGTTTTAAACCTGTGAGCTAATTTTTAAAAGTAATTAAAGCACTATTCAGCCCTGGCTGGTAGCACAGTGGATAAGGTGCCGGCCTGTGAACCCAAAGGTCGCAGGTTCAATTCCCCAGCCAGGGCACATAACAAGGTTGCAAACCAGGTCTCCAGTCAGGTCTGTAGCTGGAAGCAGGTGAAAGGCAACCATACATTGATGTCTCTCTCCCTCTCTGCCTCTCTCCCTTCCCTTCTTTCTAAAAATAATGAAATTAAATCTTTAAATAATAATAATAATAATAATAAAGCACTATTCAAATTATTTTATATTGGATGTTTTTTTCTTTGTGTGTGTGTGTTTTTTTTTAACACTGTGTAGTTGCTTGGGTTGAAGAATTCATTTCATACCAGCTACTCTCCATAGCTCCAAATAGGCATCTTCTTCATTTATTTTTATGATAACATAAGTCATACTTACAAAAATTGTTGGGAAAGGAAGTAAAGAAGCTGCCTCAGTAACCCTCAAAAAAATAAACAATATAAAATACTAAGAAGGAACACCTCTCAAAAAAATCAAGACTGTTAACAAAAGGTTTGAAACTAATAAAAACAAATTTTGCTGAGTAGTGGGAGGATTCAGGTGAATAATATGTTCAATTATGAGACCTGCAATAGCCATAAGAAAATATATCTACATATCTCTTAAAAGACCAGTTGCTATTTTCTGCACAGTTCCTTTAAGTATGCATTCTATATGCTGCTCAGTAATACTCATATATACCTCACAAAATTTATTTTGGAAGGGCTTAGCAGGTAAAGAACTATTGCCTTGGAGTGGTACAGAAATATGTCCTAGGGACCTGCCTAGCTCATTCTTGAAAATCTCATAGATTCCAAAGTGAAATTATTTGGTTACCACTATTCTTATGCTATTAAGTGAGGGGGAAAAAGCTCTTAAAAAGTATGGAGTGCCTTTAGTTTAAAATGTATACAGCTCTGCTATGGTTGCTGATTTACTAAAACCCTGCTAAAAGTAGATTTCTTAGATGGAATCCAGATTTAATAAACATGTTAAAGTAATCAAAAATCAGACTCAGCTCAAATATTAAACTCAGGCAAATGTCAATTTCCCTCTTCTTTATTTCAACGGAAAACAAAAAAGGCAAATTTTACTAGTATCAAAAACATTTCCCCTCCTTAATAACCCCATGTGACCGAGGCCAAATCAAATGTGATATTTGCTTTTACATCAAAAACAAAGTGAACTTTCATAAATCAGATTTTATGCAGTCTATAGTGTAAAGAACCAATAAGAGAGTTATCTCAAAATCTATAAATTGAACATAAACTCAGAAAATAAATTAAATCAAGTATGAAAGAAAATCAACATCTAGGTTTA
The DNA here is from genome assembly GCA_004026585.1 of Noctilio leporinus. Lineage (NCBI taxonomy): Eukaryota > Metazoa > Chordata > Mammalia > Chiroptera > Noctilionidae > Noctilio > Noctilio leporinus. The sequence continues at coordinate 114,935 of PVIW01000649.1, forward strand.
TAGAACAATAAAATATGTAAAAAGGTTGAAAATAATATAGCAAGGCAATCGAAACATCAAGCAAGAAGGGTAGCAAGAGGTAGGTGATGCAGAAAAAATAAAATAAAATGAGAAACAATAGTATTAAAAGAATGTCCACAGAGAAATTAAAAAAGAGCATGATGTACCTCATGACATTGCAGCAGAGGTAGAATTTCTGAGCAGTGATCTTGTTTCCATCTCCATAGGGCAGGAACCATTACTTGTCCTCAGGAACTAAAGCTTGTTGGAAAATTATTTTATACCCAATTATTTTAAAAACATGTTTTGCAAAAGCATTAAAGTTTAAGAAGCTGAAGCCTTTCTGAAAAGGAAGTGACAGCTGCTATTAGCTGGCTGCATAATGCTGAAGATATGAATTATCAGGCTATTGTTCTGACAGATTCACAATGGCTAACCCGTCAGAACCTATGAAGAAATTGTCAATATATCCTGAGAGTTGTGCCTCTAAAATAATAAATGTTTAGTTCATATGCGTGTATGTGCTGGTATGCAAAGGTCACTGGTAGAATATAAGACAAAAGAAAAAGTGGTTTTTAGTTGTTTTAATGGGGAAAGGGAAGGGAAGGAAAAAGAAAAGGTAAAAAAATAAGTTATCTTTGATATTACCTTCCTAGACTCAAAATTCCTATGGCAATTAATACCTATGATATAAGCATGATACTTCTAATCAGCTTTAGCTCAGTAGGAATAATCATAGTTACCATGCATGTATTAAGAACTTATCACATGTAGGATGTGTCCAAACATTTAAAAAAGATGAACACATCTAATTCTCAAAACAAACCCTTAAACATGATGAAACTAAAGTCTTCAGGGGGATACACAGATTTCCAAAGATCACACAGTAAATAGCAGAGCTAAATTCACAATCTCTATTTTTGTCAATGTGGTAGACTAGTTTAATATTTTAATATAATTTTTCATAAAGAAAAGTGTTTGGTTTTTTCCCATTAGATTATAAACTCAGATCAAAGATCAAGCATTAAATTAGTTTTATTTCCTCATTTGCTAAAAGGGTTATTTGTAAGTAAAATCTCTAATATCCTTTCAAGCTCCACCACATTTTAGGTTTCTACTTTGTAAAACACCCAGCACTTGGAAAGGCTCCATCAACATAATAGGTGTTCAATAAAGTACTAAAATAATGACTTGTTTAATTTAAGGAAAAGAATGCCAACATCAACAACCACTAAATGCTCCATTTTATTTGAACAACTCAAAATATTTAATATTTTTAATATGAGAAGAGAAATTCATGTTTCATACTTCATTAATCAGTAAGTCTATAGAATATTTTATGAGATGCCTATTCTAAATTGTAGTATGTCTTAGTGTGTCTACATCTAGTTTCCTTCTCACAATATTACTAACACCCTCTCCAACCCCATTTAATATTTCTGTTGCTACTTAACATTTTACAAAAGGCAACAGCTCTCAGTAATTAACATAGTTCAAATTATATTCATTCCAGCATTGCTATTATATTTGGAGTCACATGACTTTTACACAATATCATTCCAAAATGATCCCAATACAATTTTTTTTAAAATACTATCTATTTTGTAGCAGGCTATTTCAACATTTATAAAATATTTATTGAATATTTTCTTGAAATCACATACAACATTTTCTGAAACATTTAGTCATGAGTAAATGCTTAAAGCATTTTATCCAATGCTCTGATAATCCAGAAATTTTAATTTCCCCAAACTAAGCTTACTTGTCTCATTGTCTATCCCTGGCCATGAGAGAAAAAATAAGTAAGATTATGAATGTTATTCAAAATTCCAGTCTACTTTTTCAGGTTGACTAAGTAATCAGCAAATTTAAAACTGCACGATTTTTCTTTCTTTCTTTCTTTCTTTCTTTCTTTCTTTCTTTCTTTCTCTCTTTCTTTTCTTTCTTTCTTTCTCTCTTTCTTTTCTTTCTTTTTTCTTTTTTTTTTTTATTGTGCCACAGCACAATTCATAGTTACAGAGAGTTGGGTAAGGAAAGATATCAATTCTGGGTGGCAACAGGGACACAGGAGGGAGGCAGTAATCATGATTTTCTCTCATTATGAATAAAGATTTAGAACTAAATTTTTAGATAAATATTTTCCCCTGATAATCAACTATGTCTATAACCATATATGTGGATTAACATCTTTTTAGAACATTTACTATTGTAGAGAAGCAGTTTCAGTACAGGCATCCAGATTAAATACAGGTCCTAAATATTTATAGAAGTTAAGCTAAGATCAACCAGTTAACACCCCAAAAGACCTAAATTCTAACTCTATAACTTATTTAGGTTTAAAGGAACAAGTATATATTTATTATAGCTATACTTTATATTAGCTAAGTTGTGCTTATATACACAGATACAAATACAAGGTGGGGCAAAAGTGGGTATAACTTTGTTCATATGGAAAATATTACAATAATTAATAAATAATAAAAGAATAAACTCAGTGTTTTGCATAGTCACAACTATAAATCTACTTTTGCCACACCCGTTATTCCATTAAATGTTTAAATCTAGCAGGTGTAGGCAGAGTTTAGACACTACGACAGTCCATGAAATAAAGAAAATGAGATCTGGTCAAGATGACAGCATAGGAGACATGGCTGGCCTCTTCACAACCACATCAAAATTACAAAATATAGAACAACCATCAACCAGAACCATCAGAAATTGAGTTGAATGAAAGCCTGACAACTATGGAATTAAAGAAATCACATCCATCCAGACTGGTAAGGAGGGGAGCAGATGTGGAATGGGCTGATCTCTCACCCACATGTGGTGAATTAAAATTCTGGAGGGACACCTCAAGAGTAAGGAGTCCCAGCCACACACAAGGCCCCCCAGCCCAGAGTTCCAGTGCCAGGAAGATAAGTACCCCCAACTTCTGGCTGCAAAAACCAGAGGGACTGAGTTGGTGGAAGAAAATTCTGGAGCCCCAAGCAGTTCCTCTTAAAGAACCCACACACAGACTCACCTAATAAGACTCACTTTCTCTGAGTTCCAGCATGGCGGTGGTAAATTGAAAGGCACCAGTGAGTACAGGGAGTAAAGAAAGTATCTGGCATTAAGGTGAGCAGAGGCCATTGTCCCTTTTCTAAACCCTCACTCCCCTAATGCCTATAAGCTTTAGGGACCCACCCAAGCTGCTTTTCCTTATGACTGGCTGGTCTTGGCTCCTGCTTCACCACTTCCTAAATCCTCTCAAACAAGCAACAGCTGCCTCAGTAGACCCCAGGCCTGGCACTAGCAGCAGCCAGTGTAGATTCGCAGCTTGGCTTCACCTGGGAATCTCCAAACCCAGCACAAGTAGCAGCTTCTCAGATTGCTTTCTAGTTCAGGCAGAGTAGCCTCAGGCAAAACACAGGTGGGAGCTGACCTTGGCCTGCATCACCCAGGAAACCACAGGGCCAGCCTACCCAGTGGATGCTATAGACCACATCCGCGCACCACTACCCTGCTCCTGCACAGCTGATCCTCCACAAAAAGTAGAAGTGGTGGTCAGTGGTCACAGCCAGTCCTGGCAGTTAACTGAACTGGGTAAATCCCTCCCATTGATCTACCAAGAGCAATCAAGGCTCAACTACAAGAGGAGGGTGTACGCAGCCCACATGAAGGGTGGGTGATAGGGAAGGCTGTGCCACTGGACCCTACAGGACACCTACTACACTAGGCCACACTACCACGTCAGAGTGTCAAAGCAGCTGTACCCAATACACATAAATAAACACAAAGAGGCTGCCAAATTGAGGAGGCAAAGAAATATGACCCAAGTGAAAGAACAGAGCAAAACCCCAGAAAAAGAACTAAGAGAAACAAAGATAGCCAATGTATTAGATGCAGAATCAAAACACTGGTGATCAGAACACTCAGAGAAATCATTGAGTACAGCCACAAAATAAATGATGAAGTGAAGGTTATAGAAAGTGAAATAAAGAAAAATATATAGGGAACCAACAATGATGAGAAGAAAGCCAGGATTCAAATCAACAATTTGGAATAAAAGGAAGAAATAAACATTTACCTGGGACAGAAGGAAGAAACAAAAACTGAAATAATGAGCAGAGGATCAACAACCTCTGGGACAACCTAAACATACCAACATCCAAATCATAGGAGTACCAGAAAGAGAAGAGAAAGAGCAAGAAATTGAAAACTTATTTGAAAAAATAATGAAAGAAAACTTGCTAATTTGGAGAAGGAAATAAACATACAAGTTCAGGAATCACTGAGAGTCCCAAACAATTTGGACCCAAAAAGGACCACACATCATAATTAAAATGCCAAAGGTTAAAAATAAAAAGAAAATCTTAAAAGCAGCAAGATCAACGGATTGGCCTGAAAGCCCAAACGTTGCTGGTTCGATTCCCCAGTCAGGGCATATAACCAGGTTGCAAGTGGGGTCTCCAGCCAGGTCCTGAGCTGGAAGCATGTGAAAGGCAGCCAACCATACGTTGATGATTCTCTTCCTTTCTTCCTCCCTTCCTTCCCTTTTCTCTGAAAATAATGAATAAAATATTTTAAAATAAATAGATAACCAAAAAAAAGGGGGGGGGGCAGCAAGAGAAAAGAGTTACCTACAAAGGAATTCCCATAAAACTATCAGCTGATTTCTCAAAAGAAACTTTGCAGGCAAGAAGCAGCTGGCAAGACGTATTCAAACTGATGAAAAGCAAGGACCTACAACCAAGATTAGTCTATCCGGCAAAGCTACCATCATTTAGAATGGAAGGGCAGATAAAGTGCTTCCCAGACAAGGTAAGGATAAAGGAGTTCATCATTACCAAGCCATTATAATAGGAAATGTTACAGGGACTTTTTTAAGAAAAAGAAGATCAAAACTATGAACATTAAAATGGCAACAAATTCACAACTATCAACAACTGAATCTAAAAAATAAAAATGAAAACAAAAAATAAACTAAGCAAATAAACACAACAGACAGAGCAGGAACATAATCATAGGTATGGGGGTCATTTGGAGGGCTATCAGCTGAGAGGGGAAGGGGAGAAATGGGGAAAATGTGCAAGGACCAAGAAGCATAATTGATAGAAACAAAATAAAGGGATGTTAAGAATAGTACAGAAAAGGGTGAAGTCAAAGGATTTACATGCATGACCCCTGAACATGAACTAAGCGGGTAAGGATTGTTGGATAGATGGATGGTCCTAGGAAGAGGGGGGCAAAGGGAAAAAATTAGAACAGCTGTTAACAACATAATCAATAAAATACACTTAAAAAAAAAAGAAAATAATGCAGTGAAAAACCTGTTCTTTCATATTGTAAGAAGTCACAGATACCACAAGATTCTGAACAGGCAGACATGGGATAAGAATGTAGAGCCCTGGGGGTCTGTGATGTTTTACGTCTGAAAAAATACCAAAGGAGACTGGAGAAGAAGTCAACAAAACAATAGAAATGTTGCATTGTAGGTAGCAGTAGAGCACTTCCCAGCCAAAATTGATGCTTTAGGCTAGCAATTTTCAACCTTTTTCATCTCATGATGACACACATAAACTAATTATTAAAGTTCTGAGGCACACCAAAAATATAATTTTTGTTAATGTGACAAAATATGTATAATTTTGATTCATTTACCCTGGATGACTGTTATTATGTGGCTGTTATCAATTTTTATTTGACAATCTAAGGGAAAAGTGGTCAGTGCTCCTAACCAAATAGTCAGGTATTGCATGTTTTAAAATCTTGCAGCAGCCCTGGCTGGTTGCACAGTGGATAATGTGCCAGGCTGTGAACCCAAAGGTTGCTGGTTCGATTCCCTAGTCAGGGCACGTACCCAGGTTGCAAGCCAGGTCTCCAGCCAGCTCTGTGGCTGGAGGCAGGTGAAAGGCAACCATACATTAATGTTTCTCTCTCTCTCCCTCTCTGCCTCCCTTCTTTTCTCTCTGGAAATAAAAATAAATAAAATCTTTAAAAAAAAATCTGCAACATACCGTTTGAAAATCAATTCTTTAAGCAAATACATCAATTACCCAAGGATTAAATCAGGTACACAGAAAAATTATATTACTGTTTCCGAAAGTGGCACATAATCGTGGCAGAGAGAAGCAAAGTTGACCCTAGATCTCAAAGTCAGAAAAGCCTCCAGGAGACTTATCAACAACTGCAATCACTTCAACAAATGAAGATATTTTATATTAATTTTTTCCTATACAGCATCAAATTCTGGAACTTTTCTCATGCCTATAATGAAGTTAAGGGGCACCAACATAACACTTGCTTTTATTCAAGAGGCCATTTTGGGTTGGTGAGGGAATATTTACCAGGAAGCCTGAGAAAGACTGCACCCCTGAGGACCTCTCCTGGTGGTCAGTAGTTGCCATGGTAACTCAAGGATTCACATCAAACCATGAAGCTCAGGGGTCCAAATTCACAGGCTTTTTGTGAACCTTTCTAATTCACCACACCTTTTAGCACTGGAATTCTACTACTTTGAGACAAGTCTTTACAATGAGAGGCATCTCATTGTGGTCACAGTACCATCATCATACATAAGCCAATAGGTTTATTTTTTTTAATTTTGTGCAAGTCTGGAATATACAATAAATGATCCATTAGTGCATACATATTAGTTTCATAGTTACTTGAAATATCTGAATAATGCTAAAAAGCTTAGCACTATTTTATTTGATCTTTTCTCCCCTTTGGGAGATACCTACAAATCAATCTTGATGATTAGACTCACTTCTGATTGGGATCAATGTACTGGCCTAGATTTTTTCCATGATATCTTAATAATGGAAAGCTGCTATATTTCAGGATCTAAAGCATGTTAAGGAAAGTTTCTTGGAGTTGGGCCATCTAAACCAAACAGCAGACATTAACACTCAATTATCTTAAAAATCTTAATTAAATGCACATTCCAAAAGGTTTTTTATACTTTCACACAAATGAAGTGTCAATGAATATAAAGAAGTAGAAAATAGCAGGCCAAGGATTCAGTATCTCTTCAGAATTTTAACGAGATCCGGAACTGAGTCCTTGTTTTATTTATATTGAGCCATTTCATTTCTTGAGACCTCTGGGGAGCCACTCCCTAAGACATTTTCTTCGAAACATGTTTTTATTCTGAAAGGAAATCTAGGAAGAGAGCTACGAAAATGGAAGAGAAAGCAGGAATCAGAAATCAAGAAAAGACATAAGAGAATAAAAATATTTTTAAAACCAGATAAACAAAGCAGCCGAAGTCTGGAAAACAAGAAAGCCCAAGCTGAAAGAAAATCCTTTTGCCAATTCTAAATAAAACTCCCAAGGCTTATTCCAAGATTTAAACATGAGTATTACATCTGTGGCAAGGAGCAGAGCATTATTAAAATTTTAATATTCTAACACAATTTTTCTTCTCCCAGAGTGCCTAATTCCCATTTCCCTTATTACCTGCATCTGAGAAACACATTAATTTTTTTCTGAGTCAATTTACATTCTATAAAATGGTATAAAATATCTTTCCTTAAATATTTATTAGGCAAAAAGTTTCAGAGAAGTGGAGTATTTGAGACTGCATTTTTAAATCATCAATCAAATATTTCTTTTTCAAATGAACAGATATATATGTGTTGATTAGCTACTATATCAGAATGGTGAAAAATGCTTGGAGAAAGACAGTAATATTTGATTTTGCCACTTAGTAGCTATATGACCCCAGGTCTCTCTAATGTTCTAATATGATTTTTTTGTAAAATTAATAAATAGTAAGTAGTACCTTCTCATTTTCAGATTTAAATGAGGCAACAGTCTGGTACTTGGAAAGCAATAAACTCACAGTAAGCATTAAATGTTACTATAACTATTACTTTTATTTTATTGTCAATCATTGACATAATTAACAAGATGATATTTTTCTAAAGAAAAAGGGGTCATAAGTATATAGTTCATTTTGATTCCTCATATTCTTTACCAATTTACCATTGATTCGTCCCTTCAGAGACCATGGTGAGAAAGAAAATAACCAGGAAGGGAAATGAGTGAAATAAATTTGCCTAGCAACTAATTTTACTAATTCAACAGTACCAAATTTAGTTACAGACAGAATTGTAACTATTGTACAGACAGAATAAAAGTAAAGCTGTTGTAACTCAGTATGGCCTTTTTTTTTTTTTTTTTTTTTTCAAATCTACTAATGTGACACTAACATTTAAGTTCTTGGAAAAAACCGCATGTTTTATGAGACTAGCAGATATACAATGATTGTTTCCCAAATTCAAGAGACTGTACACTTTAATAATATCAAAAGTAAAGGGAAAACAAAATCCTCATGATTAAATTTTTATTAGGTCAAAGATATTTTCTATTAGAAAATATCTGGTAAAGCCTGAAATACTATATGGGACTCCAAATGAATTTGCTGTTTTGGTCACATTTGCCGACAAAATTGGGTGTATTTAATCTGGACACTTTTTTTATTTCCTTAGATTTGCTGTCTGAACTAGTTTCCTAAAAACTCTCCAGAATTTCAAGAAGACATCCATTGAGATATGAAATAGGAAAACTAAAACGCAGAGAGAGAGGATAACAAAGATAAAACACATTTGAGAATAAAGGCAGAAAAGTATAATATGATAAAACAGAGTCCAGAAGCCTAAGGATAAAGACATTTTGTTCCAGATGCAATACATTTTTCACAGCCTGATGGCAAGAGTCTAAACCCATCTGCAGGCAATAACACAAACATGGCAAAGGATATGGCAGATTTCTAATCAATGGAATTCTAATAAGCATTAAATTCTATGTTCAAGTTTGATCATTTCAGACATAAGATTGCAACAAAGTCTCTTACCCAAAGCAAACCACCTTCTAAGAGTTTTCCATTTCTTCAAACCTCTCTTTCAACAGTTTCGATAATGTCCTTAAATGCATATAAACAGAGAACAACTGCATGAATTCAGCTCATCTTGATTAATTTCCTATTCCTTCATTTAACCCCCTGAGGCAATTCGTAGTATTGGGTTAGCCAAAAATCTGTACTTTTTTTTTTCTATAAAAATAAAAGACAGCTTTCATTTTCGCCAATAACTTTATTGATTTGGATATTTTGAGTATGTCAGCTATCTCCTACATGGTATAGCATTGATTGTTCTCAATTAATGTCTCAATTTGATGGCTACCATCTTCAACTGACCCACGTGACTGTGGAGCATCATCCAACGAGAAAATCTCCAACAAGAAACTCCGAAAACCACTTTGACCCATTCAAGCAGTCACAGCACCTTCTCCGTACACTGTTCAAATCTTTTTCTTGCATTTCATTGTGTTTTTATCTTTCTTGGCATAATAAAGCATACTATGTCAAAAATGCTGCATATTTTCTTCCATCTTCAATATTAAAATGGCTACACAAATATTCACCAATTTTGACAAGCTTTTTTAAATGCACACTAATGTGACACAATACATGTTGGCATACTATAATTTAACAAAAAGTTGTTTTGAATTAAGTTGAAAACAACTAGTGCTACTGAAGCCATCTTACAAAATGTACCATTTGGCCAACCCAATATTACAAGGAATAAAAAAGAAACAGGAAAAGTAAACAAAAGAGATTAAGAAACATGTGATATACGAAGGTCTTTTAGATGAAATTCTTCCCACAAGTAAAGTGAATAGAAGAGAACTTTAATGAGTCGTTAGTTTTTAATCATGTCAAAATTGCATAGTTCCGTACAGAAAAACCATCTGAAATAGGCCAGTATCACCAGCAGGTCATACAGAAAGAATATACTTACTAAGGATAGCTAAAGAAGGAGTTCAGAGTGCTTGATTCTCAAGATCATGGTTAAATTTTTCAATATTGTTAGAGAAATTTCATAAAGGGTCTGTTATGCACTAAATTGTGTCCTCCTAAAATTCATATGTCAAAAGCCTTATCCTTAATAACACAGAATGGAATTGCATTTAGAAATAGGGCTTCTAAAGAAGTAACCAAGTAAAGGAGATAATCAGGGAAAGCCTAACCCAATATGACTGGTGTTCTTAAGATAAGAGATTAAGACACAACGCTTATCTTAATGAAGACTCTGTGAAGACGGAGAAGAAGACCATCTACTAACCAAGGAAAAAGACTTTAAAATAAAACCAACCTTGCTGGTATCTTTACTTTAAATTCTCAGTCTCCAAAATTGTGGAAAATAAACTTCTGTTGTTTAATCAACTCAGTTTGTGATACTTTGTCATGGCAGCACAACCAAATTCATACAGTTTGGCAACTGTCAGTGTGGTCAACTTTTAATTTTTTAAGGGGCAATAGTTAATTAGTTTCTTTGGTCTGGCATTTTTTTTAAAAAGATTTTATTTAATATTTTTAGAGAGAAGGGAAAGGAGAGAAGCAGAGAGGGAGAAAGACATCAATATATGGTTGCCTTTCACCTACCTCCACTTACAGACCTGGCTGTAGACCTGGCTGGAGGCCTGGCTGTAGACCTGGCTGGGAATTGAACCAGCAACCATTGAGTTCGCAGGCCAGTGCCTTATCTACTGGGCCACCAGTCAGGACCTAGTTTTTTTGTTTTTTCTGACTCCTTATATATGTTAACTAGCTTCTTTCCTTTTTTCCCCCATTCTTATTTCATTAAGATGTCTCCCAGAAATTGTGAGTAGGAATTAAAAGAAGAACGAGATTGGTAAAAAGATTTGTTGGGAGAACATGATTTCAGGGAAAAAAAGTCTGTCTTTTCGCTCCTTGAATTCCAGCTGAGCAGAGTTAGGTGCTCTCTTCTGCCTGCTGCTCTTTTGGCATTTGGAGTATTACATTATAGCTCTTTTCTAGGTTTTGAACTTCAAGCAAAGAAGAATTCTTTTTTTTTTTTCTTTTTTTATTTGCATGTGTATAGATGCTCTCATAGCGTCTGGAGCATGATATTCCTAGTACCAGAGGCAGTTCTTGACACATATTGGACACTTATATACAATAGGTGCTCAATAAATGTTGTGTAAATAAAAGAACCCTGCAACATTAATAACTTTTGTGTAAATAAAAGAACCCTGCAACATTAATAACTTTCATATTTTTTTTACTAATGCAGAAACAGAACCTAAGTGAGTTTCCCAAGGTGTCATTACTTTTGGTGTTTGACAGGACCTAAAAATAATTAACTTTCTTTTTTTTTTCCTTTCTAAATTCTGAACTATTAATGGAAACAAAGGAGTCTGAAAACAGAGGCTGGAATGTCATATTTATTGTTCAGACTAAACTGAAGAACATGATACAGGTGTATAAGAACCAAGGGCTTCCCAACACAGGACCTTAAAATTAGGAGATTGTCTCTCAGTCTGAGGAGGCTGGATGGGCTGGAGTTCTCACCATGTAAAACATACAGCGTGGGAATGGGAGACAGGGGGAAAAGGAGGTAAAAGGGGGCGGGGTGCAGCAGTGCATGAAATCAGAATAACTCCTGTCTTTGCAACTGGACCCTACAGTGAGGAAGTAGGAAGAAGTGGAGCTTTGATACTCTGGAATAAGATAAGTCACTGAAGCTCTCCTAGAGAGTAGTATGGAGGGATAAAGAATAATGGGGAGAATTGTACTGATGAGGCGCCCAGCTGCAGGAAAGGAAATGCCAGGAGTGTTTCCCACCCATCACCCACCCTTTCCAACTAGCTTGCCATGTCCAACATTCAGACTCAAGTCTTCTAAACCAAGACTTCCCTTCCCTCCTTTTTTTGCTTCCCCCCCCAACCCTTTTTGTTTTTAAAAAAGATTTTATTTATTATTTTCAGAGAGAAGGGCAGGGAGGGAGGAAGAAAGGGAGAGAAACATCACTGTATGGTTGCCTTTCACCTGCCTCCAGCTACAGACCTGGCTGGAGACCTGGTTGGAGACCTGGTTGGAGACCTGGTTATGTGCCCTGACTGGGAATCAAACCATCAACCCTTGGATTTGCAGGCTGGCACCAACCCCCTGGGCCACACCAGCCAGGGCTAGTATTTACCTCCTTATAATCACTCAGCTGAATTGGGAATGAACAGAGCTGACCTAACCTAAATTTGAGTCCTCATCTAGAATTCAATTGTGACCGTTAGTTCTTAAACACTTCTCTGCAACATTAACATAAAGATCTTATTATAAAGCTCTACATTTGGAGCTTGGTAGAAACCAAATAGCGAGCCCAGAGCACAATGATCATTTAGTAAAAATACCACAAAAAGAAACAACCTTGGAGCACTTCTGACTTGGTTCAACCTTGAAAGAGAAGAGATTGGAAAATGGAGGCTGCAAATGGAGGGAGGTGGGGGAAGAGATTTTTTAGTTGCATTAATGCATCTATTAATACTTTCTGTTTTCAGAAATAAGGAACCAAAAATTGTTGTTTGGGTTGTTAAATGATCCCTCCAAATAGTCCCAAGCACCATAGCAAGGAATTAGTGCCTACCGCCAGTGGTGTGCTGATAAATGTCTAATAAATAGCTAGTGGGGTGGGAAGGTCCCTGGTTTGTAGTGTTTGTTGATTTCTGTGGTCTAAACACCCCCACAGTGGCCCACTTAAAGCTTCTAAATTACATTAACCTGCTCACAAAATTCCTGAAAATTTAAATCAGCTCTCACAAGTAATTGCAGGATGGGTCCAGAACCCCAAAGCCAATAACAGAGATGCAGGAAGAGAAAAGCTCCCCTGGAAAGGGTACAAATTGCCACCTGAGGATCTCAGCTCTGTGATGAACCAGGTGCAACAAGACTCTTGGGAGCCCACGCAGGTATCCTGGGCCACACCCAAGCCTCATGCTTTGCTGGGGAGATGGACTGACTGAGTTCTGACACACGTACAGCTGAGAAATAGGTCTAGGCTCAAGTGCAGAGAGCAGTCCTAGAGGCCTTCTTCCATCATTTCCTAATTCCTGGCATTTGAATTAGGAAAACAATTTAAGAAAAAGGGAAATAAAGGAAAAAGTAGAAGGTGCTTTACAGGAAGGACAAGTTCATGCCAAAATAACAATACTGATCCTACTAACTAGGACTTCAGTATTATTTATTCATCAACAACCTCTGTAGTTGCTAGATGCTAAGACTTGAACAGAAATAGGAACTTCCAAGGTAACTAGTGCAAACCATACACTGAACATTTCCATTGACCACATGCTGAGAATGATAAAACTCGTAATTTACATCCAGTGTGTGTAAAATGACTAAATGCAAGCCTTTTCCATACATAGAAGGCTTATATGTGCACAGAAGCACAGGATGAAAATTTAATTTAATAGTGCTTTTTTTGGTTCTAATTAAGCCAACTATGGATCTCTTTGTGAGTGCACAGTGACTTTCCTCAGGTAGTTAATTAGACACTGTCTGAGCACAATGGAGACCTGTAAAGGTAAATGAAAATTGGAAAACCTCAGGTGACAGAAGCGATTACAAGTGCTATTAAAGATTTAGCAGTAGGAGGGGGTAAAGCAATGCAAACTTTTTACAGTTCTTGGATATTTGAGTACTAGATTACTATTGTTAAACTTGAAAATATGGTGATGAATACAGAAGTCAGGTGAAGAAAGAGACTTTGCTTTCATGTAATTTGATGATATGCTATCTTTCCTCAACAGTAGTGGGTTTCTCTCTGTCTTTCGCCCCCTGCCTCCATTCCTTCCCTCTTCCACTCTTGGTAATATTTAGAACGTGGTCAATGAAGTCCTCTTCTTGGAAATCTCCGAATTTAACCTTCCTAATGTTTACTCTTAAGAGATTTTTTGATCCTTTGAAATGACTGCCGTTTTGGCTTTTAAATTTCAACATCAGAGTTCCTGTGCCATTATGAGGATTTATTTAAGTGCCTGGTGTAGACGCATTTAAGGAGGTGGTTAGCCTTGCAAGTTTTTCAGGTCTCACTCATAAAGCCTGCACTTGGGAGCCTGACTGGTAAGTTCAGACTGTGGCTCTGCTCTGGCTGCCTGCAGGAGTTGGACCGAGTGATTTACCTCTGAATGTTCATCCCTGTCCCACCTTTGTAATTTGATAATAATACAGTGTGGTATAATGTATGTGACTTTTAAGAAAATATTATAAAAATTTTGTTTAAGTATGTGTTAGCTCAGTTCCAGGACTAGAGCAATCGCTCAGCAATTTTGAGTATCCACCCTTCCACTAAATTTTTCAAAATCTATTTTCCTAACATCAGGGACTATTTACCTAAGACTAGCTCATATATCTGATTGTTAAATATTTGATATGAAAATTACATATCCTTTAACAGTCTATTGCTCTGTATTGGTTAGAAGCAAATCTAAAACAGTGGTTTATAAAGTGAGGAGAAAGAGTACCTGAATCACTCTGGATTTTGCAAAGACAAATCTCTCCTTCCACACCCAAAGGGACACCACTGACCCAGTATATCAGCTCTACAGGTTGTGTCTTCAGCCCTCTGAAGGAAGGACAAATCGTTAGTTAAGTAAAGCAGCAATTTATCAAATATTCTGTTTTTAAGAGAATGGGTCTTCAGCTAATGTCTGAGGGTTGACATCTTTCCACTACTCGGAAGACACTAAGATTTTACATTAGAACAGAATCCTGTTACCCCAAAATTGATAGATTTTTTCAACCTCATTTTCTTTTCCACTTTCTTTTTATTCAAATATTTCTATCAGATCTCTGTTGTCTAACTTGTCATAGAAAATTACTATTTTTTTTACATAGTCCCTTTTCCTATTTATTGGATCTAATTTTTAAGCAAAATATTTTCTTTAAATATTTATGGACCATCTGTTCCAACATTAAGGTTTGATAATATGCACCTTATAAGAGTATTTAGCATATTAAATTTAGGGCACACTTTATAACTTATATTGTATATTGATATTACACCTGTTTAAAGCTATTACTTTAGCTTTTGAATTCCTTTTGTAAAATTTTTCTGTAAAACACTGCTTTGCTCTTTTATTATAATTGCCAACCACATTATTATTCATAATTGCCAACCACATAGTAAGCTTTACAGCTTTATCCATTTATATGTCTTCACTAATGCCCTCTCAAATTCTAGTTTATTTTTTTATCAAAATAAACAAAATATTTTCTAATTCCATTGTTTGGGTATCCTAAGTTATGGTTCAGAATATCAATTCTGACATCTTTTGCTCCTCTTACACTTTTGTGTGTTTTCCAGAGTCACACCCTGAAAATTAAAAATGAGAAAAATTAAAGTACAGCCTGTCCCCTTCTAACCTTCAACTTTCTAACAGGACTTCAGATTTGCAGAAGAACACATGAAAAGAGTCTCATGAAAATCAGCCAAACTGGCCAGTAGCCCATGAGTTTTAGAAATTTCATCAGGCTCTCTAGCACATTACAGACAAATGCCTAAGGAATACCACACTCACCTTTTAACAAGTTTCAAAATTGGATGCAGCAACATGTGTGCTTCAGCTGATGTTGGCTCCTATTCATTAAACGTGCAGGTCCCTGGGAAATCTTATTAGTCTCTGATTCTGAAGAAAAGATCCAGTGGCTTGGACTTTTTCTTCCTTCTCCTCAGCCATGTTCCTCCATCCAACAGCCACTTGACACTGGTCTCAATTCTCTTCCATCTTCACAGATGTTATTTTCATTTGGCCGAGCTTTCTGCATTATTTATCCCACCCTTTCTGGAAGTAGTATTACTTTTATTTATTTACAAACAGCCTGAATCACAAAGGATGGTCCTCCTTCCGTTTACCTGCTTACCTAGCAGGCAGTCTTGCTCACAATTATAACACATTTAACTGCTCGCACTTCAAGCAGAAATTCCAAGAGCTCTGGCTTGTTGGAAGATGTGCCTCAATTGTGCATTCTCAGCTGTGCATATAACTTAAACTTTTGATCAAAAGGAGAAACAGAAATATATTTAAACCCCTCACCCCCATTAAGAAAAAAATCACATCTCATACACTTGGAAAGTGATGGTAGCTTAACACTGGATCATTTCACTGATGAAAACAGGGAATTTACCTCTAAAGACTGGTCAGCTAAAAATAGATAAGATGTTGAACTATGCAGTTTATCACTGGCACACAGCCTGGAACCTAAAAGAGATAATGTGTGGACAAGTTAACGCTTCATTAAATATTGAAAATGTATTACCCGCATCAGTAGTATGTACCTTTCTGCTTCTTACTCTGGATGTGTAACCTCCATGACAGTGATCCCAGTGAAGCAATCTGGGATGCATTTTGCAGGCTGGGGAAATTACATAGGCTTCTTATAAGACAAGCTTGGGAGAAAAATAAGATATTTTCCTCCAAATTATTTATAAGGGAACAATAGCCAGGAATTTGAATTAATGGTTTGAAAAGGGTATTTAAGCTTCCAAGTACAGCCAGACCAGCAATTTAACAGACTCTTGATTTGCAAATGCTAGTATTCTGAATTAGATTTTAAAGGAAGCTTTCTGTTAGTTGACATCTATTTATTGCCAGGGATGTGATTTTTTTCTCTGTGCTTTTCTGGGAGAGTGTTTGGGTTTTATATTTGGCATGATCCATTCTGAAATTAGTCAAAAAGAGTGCTAAAAAGAGAGAGAGACTTTATACTATGAGTTCAATACCATAATAAAAACAATAGCAGTGTCTTAGAGCCGTTTCCTTAGAGATTTATTGGGACTTATTAAATATGGAACCAGTCAAGAAGAATACAACAGCTGTTGTGAATTTCAAACAAAAGTAAAACATCCTCTTCCCTGTTTTCCTCCCATGTAATGTCCTTGTAAGGTGGTAAACACTGGGCAGAATCTGTCTTACTTACTTTCCAAGAGGAAAGTGGTGTTTCTGTATATAATGTGATACCAGTAAGAATAATCCAAGAGATTTGTTTTGATTTACTTCCTGTTTCAGGGCATTTAGGAATAGCTTATAAGAAAAGAAGGTTACAAAAACTGATTTCCACAGAACCAAAGACTTTGGAACTGTTTTCTATGCTGTTTCTGCTATCCTCCACACCCTAAATCCTCGCTTAGGAATTCTAAGAACAGATTAAAAAGTGTAATAGTGATATATAGAAACCATTATTGGTATTAATTTGATCCTATGCCTCAGGAAAACTGAAAATGTTGAAGTAATTTTCCACTTATCTATTCTAAAGCACAGTTCAGAGTGCAATAAGATTTTGAAATAGTAGAACAAAACAACAAACTTTACAATATAAACTCTTTGGGTGTTTTTTTTTTTTTAATTTTTAGAGTCAGGTTTATTAGGATATAATTTACGTACAGCAAAATTCTCTTCTTTTTCAGTATATATTTTAACAAGTTTTCACAAATGTACAGTCATGCAATCACTATCACCATCAAGATATAGAACATTTCCATCACCCCAAAAAGTTTTCTTGTGTTCCTTTGGAGTTAATCTTGTCTCTCCATCTATAGCTCCTAACAGCCATTGATCTGATTTCTGTCCCTTTGGTTTTGCTTTTTTCCAGAATGTCATATAAATGGTATTATATCATTTAAAGCCTTTTGAGTGTATTCCAATTATTTAGCATAGTTTTTTGAGATTTATGTATTGCTGAATGTATTTGTAGTTTACTCCCTTTTTATTGCTGAGTAATATTTCATTGTAAGAATGTTTGTTTATCCATCCCCAATTGGTAAATATGCAGATTGTTTCCAGTTTTGGGTGATTATCAATAAACCCAGTACACACATTTGCTTACAGTTCTTTGTAAGGAGATGTATTTTCATTTCTCTTGAGAAAATACCTTTGAGTGGGATTGCTAGGTTTTATGGTAAGTGTATGCTTAACTTTAGAAGAAGCTGTTGTATTATTTTCCAACGTGGCTATGTCTTTTGCATTCCCTTGAGCAATATATGAGAATTCCACTCATTCTGTATCTTCTCCAGGATTTGGTATTGTCAGATTTAAAATTTTTTAGCCATTCTAGTAAATGTGTAATTATAATATTGTTTAAATTTGCCTTTACCTAGTGACTTATGATGACGTGCATCCTCTTATGCATTTATGTACCTTCTTTTGAAAAGTGTCTGCTCAAATTTCTTTACTCCTTAGAGGTAGAAGTAGGGGGTTGCTTAAGTTCTTAATTTATTTTAACTATAAGTCTTTGATCTAATATATGTTTGCAAATATTTTCTTCCAGCCTTCTCTTTGACCTGGTGTTTGCCTTTTTATTTCATAACTGTGTATATTACAGAGCAGAATTTTAAAATTTTGATGAAATAGATTTTGTCAAATTAAAAAAAAATTTTTTATTTATGCTTTTAAAATTAAACTTGTTGGGGACACAGATTTATGCCTTTTATATTCTGCCTATAAAATCTTTATCTACCCTCAAGGTCATAAGACTTTTTCCTACATTTTTTTTTGAACCTTCAGATTTTAGGCTTTTCATTTAGGCCTATAATTCATTTCCAGTTTATTTCTTATATATGGCATGCCAAGGGTCAAGATCAATTTTTTGCATGTCAATGTTGAATGTTCCAGAACCATTTTCTGCAAAGACTACTCTTTTACCATTGAATTATATGTATGGTTCTATTTCTGGTTTCTCAATCCTGTTCCATTAATCTATATCTATCCCTATATCAATACCACACTGTTTTGATTACTGTAGCTTTATAGTCAGTCATTAAATCAAGTAGGATGAGTCCTTCCATTTTTTCTTTATTGAAACTACTTTGCCTATTGTAGGTACCTTGCTTTTCCATATAAGTTTTTATTATGCAATCTACATTATTTTTTCATATATAGGTAATATCCAACCTGTAATCTTAAGGTCAAATGGGGATCACCTTGGATTTCAGGTGAAAAAAGTTTTCTTAATTTTATCAGCAATAAATTTGAGTTTGGTCTAAATATGAGACAAATTAGTCACTTGCTACACCAGGCATCTGCAACTGATAAAAAGGGGTGAAAGGACTTAACAGATAATTAAATTTTACATGAAGAAACTTACCACAAGAATTAATACTCTGAACTTTCAAATGAAGCTCACTGGTTTTTGTGAAAGTGAAAATAATGACAGTGGTACCTTCAGTTTGAGATTAACTAGTTAGGAGTAGTATTTGGGAGAAGCTGAATTTAAGTCTTATGTCTGAATTTATTTCAGTACAATCCTATGGCCATGTCACTGGCCATAGAGAGAGGGGAAGGGATAGAGGCAGCGAGGAAGAGAGGTTGCCTTTCACCTGCCTCCAGCTACGGATATGGCTGGAGACCTGGCTTGCAACCTGGTTTTGTGCCCTGGCTGGGAATTGAACCAGCGATCTTTGGATTCACAGGCCAGCTCCTTAACCACTGTGCCACTAGCCAGGGCTCATATCTATTATTTTAACTATGAGGTTTCATATAAAGAACTTTTAGCCCAGGCATTGGAAAACTCTGAACTCAAAAAGGAAATGCTAAAGCATCAAGGAGATAATTACAGTAAGAAGTAGCTACATCCCCTCGGTTGGAGCAGAAAGAGGATGTGCTTAGAATTATCATAAGTTAGAAGCTTGGAGGACAAGGAGCACCAGAGAATGGAGATGCCAAATTCTGAGGAAGGGGTCTCTAGCCAGCTGGTACTGTTACCCCCAACACTCAGAGGAGAGACCCTATGCAGCTGAAGCCCAGACTTTGAAAAGGGGGCACCTGTCAACTGTTACTGGTATCTCTAAAGAGGTTCAACAGTCTGGTTTCAGGGCATATTAGAAAAAAAACTAAAATACCTGATACTACCAGAAAATATATATATATATATATATATATATATATTTTTTTTTTTTTTTACTGCTAGAGTGAAGAAGCATTGCTGGAGAAACAATGACAGAAGCAAGAAATAAAATCAGGAACAGAAAATAAGCAGGAAGGAGCCTGTCCCTTCTTTGTCCTCCAGCCTCCTGGTCTCTCTGTAGTGTTTGCACTAAGCCAAGTGCAACAGGAAATCAAGTGGCAAAACAGAAATGCAGTTTACAGAGTCCTAGCCTCAGCCTCCCAATCTGCAGATGCTGGTTCAGTTGGTTCAGTGCTCTCAAAATAGTTTAACAATTGACACAGTCACTGAAATTTGACAGAAAGATTCACTGAACTGCTTCCTCAGATCAGGCACTTTTTGGAAATAGATGTCCCTAAGATCTCCAGCCTGCTGGCTCACCAGGGGTTCATAAGATTGCATTTCCTACTGATACGATAGAGTAATTCAACACACTGAACTTAAAATGGCAGGAGAAATATAAGAACATTACTGATTTGTTTCATGAAGTGGAGTGTATTCACACCCCAATTGTTTGTGTGGAGTTGGCCGGTGCCCATAGTAGATTCCATTCCCTTCCGTTGTTAAACTTTTCTCTGGTCAATGGAACCATAGTTACTGAAGAACTACTGGGTTATTTATTAAAAAATCAGTCACAAATTCAGGGAGGTTCATAAACTCTGAGGATGAATCAGGCTTTAAGTTTCCATGACTGCTTTTGAAGTATGAACCTGTGTGTGTGTGACTCAATTGTCAAGTATCCTATACACCATTTCAAGATGATTTTATTCTGGCTGGTACATATCAAGAAGACAACTTTGGATATAAACAGTGTAAATATAGAGAATTCTAGAACTATTCTGTAATTTCTGTCTATGTACCCACCTTTGGCTCTGCAGAACTATGTTCTCTTTCCTAAAAAAATAATGAGACTAAAGCTATTGTCATCTAGTCATTATCTGAATTTTTTAAAATGACATGGCCTGATTTTCATTCCTCAAAATCTTGAGAAGAGTCTGTTAAGTACCAAACAAAATTTTAGTTGAAGGTTTCAAACTTGAATAACTAGACATAGAATGATTTTTATGAAAAAAGAATAATTAAACTATCTTTGATAAATTATTTTTATATTACTATTACAAAGTTTCATATTATATATTTGCAATGTATACATAGCTACAAGAA
This sequence comes from Noctilio leporinus, assembly GCA_004026585.1. Taxonomy (NCBI): domain Eukaryota; kingdom Metazoa; phylum Chordata; class Mammalia; order Chiroptera; family Noctilionidae; genus Noctilio; species Noctilio leporinus. The sequence goes on from PVIW01000649.1 coordinate 135,822, forward strand.
ATACAGACCCACAGACCATTCTCAAACCTTCAGAGCGCAGATGTTTCAGAGCTCAGATTTATGACTTTGGAAAAGTAATATGGCACAAATACTCAAATGCCATTTGAATAGTCAGTCACTTCAACTGAAATCAATAAATGGTCTCTTTTTCATGCATCAGGATTTATTATCATTTATTATCATAACTTAGAAGCTTGAGTAACAAGGAAGCCTTTTGATGTTTAGAACATGTAAGTTTTGGGAATTATGAATAAAGGGTTGTAGACTTCTCTATTATTAACTACTGCCATACATAAAATATCTACGTCTAAAAATTGGTACATCCAATCATGTAACCTCTACTATAACATCAAGAAAGCTTCACAAACATGATTTTTTAATAGTAAAGACTTTAGCATGTTTATATGCAAAAGCAGAGAAGAGTGAAGATCTGCGAGGTAAAAGTAATAGATTATTAAAAGAACACACACAAAATAAATGAGAAAGAACCTTTCTTTTTTTCCTTTAAACAGCATTTACTGAATGATTTCTATATGCCAGAATTGTGCCAGGTATGTATAATTAAGAGAAATAACAGTCAGTTTTTGCCATCAAGGAGCTTTCAGTCAAGTTAAAGAAATTCAAATAAAGTACAAAAACTAATTTTATGTTAGAAATCCATAAAAGTAGTGGAACAGAATGCATGAAATAATTGATTCCCTCACGGAAGTGAGAATCAAGACATTTCATTGATAGGTGATGCCTGAAAAATCATTATATTTTAGGTTGCAGGTGGAGACACTGAAAGGAAAATGACTTATAGGCAGAGGAATAATTTAAGAACATGACAGTAGAATGACAGTGTGTCACAAGAAACATAACCAACAAGGTAGATGAAATTACCTTAATGTAAATGCAAAAAAGTTTTTTGAGTATGTTCTATATCTGCATTGTACAATATGGTAGCTACTGAAGCTTTTAATTATGCAGTATTATGTGATTAAGTATCAGAATTTAAAATTTTATTTAATTTCCTTTTAAAATATGTTTATTATTTACTTAAAATAATTATAATAAACTTATTATACATGAACAAATAATATATTTCTTATGAAAATAATAATATTATTCAATGATCCCACCCTGGGATCATTTCTACCAAACTAGTGTACCCATTTCCTAGTTACTCGGATGTTTCACACCCACAGCATTTCCTAAAGAATAACAAGTACTGCTTTTAAGCTAGTGAACCTGCTGTATTCAAGAGGGTCTGGTAGTTTTACCCATTCTCCTAGTGTAGCGCTTTGTGTGCAAAAGTCTCCTGGTGGGGCTTAGCGTGCAAAAGTCTCAAACCAGGATATATTCTGCAGTTCAAGTTACTGTCCAAAGCTCCTTAGGGATCAGGATGAAATTAGAATTCACTTGCAACTGTATCTTTGCTTAACTTTTTCACCCTCCCTAGCTTGCCTTCCTTGTTCCCTCATAGGTTTCTCTTGAGAACGTTTCTTAATGAGTCACTTGCTCCCAAATCTTCCTCTTAAGACCTGCTTCTAGGGAAGTCAACCAAAGAAAATGTACAAAATATGACATCTGAGGACATCCAAGTAAAGATGATAACTAAAAGCCTGGATCTTGAGCCAAGTGTTTAGAGAAGCAATCTGGACTTGAGATATAAATTAAGAAGTCAAGATATTATCAAAATATGGCATTTTAATCTATGAGAATTTGTGTTACCTAGAGATATGTCAAATGCAAAGAGAAGATAGAATCCCAACAGTAAGGTATGAATGAGGAAGAGCAGAAAGAAGCTAACAAAGGATGAGGAGAAGGAGTTATGAATAAAATAGGAAGAGAACTATAAGACCATAGATTGAGGAAATTAAAGAGGAAATTTTCAAAAGGAAGGTGTGGTCAACATGACAAATGCAGATGGGTGGTTGTACAGCTCCACAAGAGACAACCCAGACCATGGAGAGCAGACAAAGCACCATTGGATGTGGAGACATTCAGGTTATTGGTGGCATTTTCAAGGGTAGTTCAGGTGGACTTGGTCATGGAAATCATATGATATTGGGGAGATGATTGATAGGAGATGTTCAAGAAAAAACAGTTTGTGGTAAAAGTGGGGAAGTTTGACTATTTCAGGCAGCAGAGTAATGGAGTAAATGAGATTGACTCAATAAAAAGAGGTTAAAGGTGAAAAAAAGGGTAAAATCAAAGAAGCCAAATTTTTAAGAAGGTAAGGCCCACTGCTTAATCCAAAGAGGTATATGTATTTTAGTTTTTTGTAATGGCAGCGCCAACTCCCAGTATCAATGACATTTAGAATTTGATCAAGAAAAACATAATATGAGTGACATGGGACAGAAGTTTATCATGGGATTAGATTTTACATAAAAGTGAGACATGGATTCTGGGGAAATAATGGTCAGGAAAGGGATAGTTGGATAATCATAGAAATGTCACTAACCAGTGACCACAAAGGGAAAGTGGGAAAAAAGGTCAGATAAAGCTTGCTGCCTTGGCATCTAAGGGTGGGCCTAACATCACTAGCCATCGACAAGGAGGGCAGTCAGGAAGGCAACTGGCACACAGCATGGAAAAGGGAGGACAAACTGGAACTTTTGAAGACAATTGGAATCCATCTTTTTCTCTCACTACATCTAACCTCAGTAACACAGATGGCCTACAGATAGAACTGGTGCAGATTTCTATGGAGCTGTACACATGCCCAGCTCACGTGAAGGGGCTAATCTGGCTGACCCATCGGAGGAGGTGATCCAGCGCAAGACCCTACAATAGCCCTTGGAGCCTGGAGTCAACCTGGAGAGCAGGGCCCAGAGAACTTTTTCTTTACACACTTTACAAGTGTGGCTGTATTCCGATATGACTTTATGTACAAAAATAGGCAGTGTATTAGATTGGAGTCACGAGCTAGTCTGTCAACTGTAGGTTTAACCACTGCTGTTTCACACTTGTATGCCAAATCCTATGCAAATTTATCTTGTGGCCAACCCTGAACTTGTGCCATACAGATAAGGGAATTCAGGGGAATATAGTTTCACATTAGGTATGTTGACACAATACAAAGTCACCAAACCATGTTCTCAAATTTTCTCCAATTATCATACCTTACTCCTATTTTTAGAAAAACAGAAACAAAAACTCAACAATGCACAAGCACTATAAAAAATACCTGTAATAACTGTTCAGATCTTTGTATAACAGCAGGTTTTGGTAAATATTAATGAAAGGACACAGCCTTGGAAGGATTGAGGAAATTTCTTAAGAAATGTCACAAAGATGATGAATCTTCAAAGGACTCTATGACTTTCACAGGATCACTCCCACTGGGATGAACGATTCAAATGGTAATCCTTAATTCAAAGAATTTTTGGAGAATGATATTTTACCTCATTCTGAATCATATAATATGTATAGGTCAGTGTTTTTAAAAAATATTTTTTATAGAACAACCCTTTCTTTAGATGAAATCTTAATCAGAAGTGGAATTAAATAAAACATGGAGAAGAGCTTCTACATAGAACTGTAAAGAAAGAAAAGAGACAAAAGTCAAGTACCTCCAGTTAAAACAGCACTAGAGGAATATTTGCATTACAAGTACCATTCACGATTCACTGCAGGTCTTGTCACTTTTTCTATATAATTTAAATATTGCAATATTATGGGATACTTCTATGTTTTCATAAGCAATACTCTCAGGCTGTGCTGTATACTGACATCTCTTCTGCCAATGAGAACAGGTAAGAGAAAACAGGTAAGAGAAGCTGAAGCCTGGATTCAGGGGCAAAGGTGATTTTAAGATTAAAGAAATAAGCTGTCATCCTTTTTCCTAATTCTAACATTATTTTTTGCTCTGATAAGCCAGGCTATTTAATATCCTAGGAAACCAAAGTAAAGATATTTCTACATCTAGATTTTCATTAATACTCTCCAAAAGGGTGGCAATTTTAATAAGACCTCTGAGAATCATTTTTTCCTGTAGTCTACAGGCAGAATGGGCACATCAACAACAATAATGAAGGGAAAAAAATCATCTTTTAAAATTTTGTTTCAGATATTACTAGAGAACACCGATAGCCTCCTGGAAAAGCTCTTAAAGATCTGAAGATTCTAACCCTGTTTTCCCCTAAACACCGAGTGGATCTACAAAACAATTTGTCTGACTGACAGGAGAGAACTATTTCAGATGCCAGTGGGTAGCCTTCCAGCAAACAAGACTACAACAAGGTTTTCCCCCTGCTGCTAATGGCTAATCCTGGCACTGAGCCTTCAGCTGCTGCTTCTCAACATGGGTATCCTTTTAGGAAATGTGCCTGCCACAGCTTGCCTCAGACTGATATGGTGTCAAGATGCAGAGAAAAGAAATGAGTGTAAGAAAGAGACAACTGGACTCTATTAGCATTGCATCCATTAGCAAGCAGGGTGGAGTCAGCTGGAAGGGCACACAGGCCTTTGCCCAGACAGAAAGTCCATTTGTTCACTATGACAAAATAGAAGTTTCAAAAGATGAAATATTTTAACACTCTAACCCCCATCTATGTGCATTTCTCTTTTATTAGTATTTTTTTCTCCTCTTAGCCTTTTATCTTAAGAACATCAATACACAGAAATCAAGAGTAACAAAATACTTTAACCAATGTGGAGCTTGCACAGTTCTCCACACTGTAAGATGAGGCCAGAGATAAAAATTGAGATCCACACTTGGAAGCATGACTTAGAGAAAAATCTCCTGTTTCATGATTCCACCACATTTGGACAAAGATTGCCCTTTGTCTCAGGGTTGTAGTTGCTAGTTGAAACCTCTGGTGTGGTTCCTGACTTTGCCTCCTAGCTTGAGTCCTTTCCAAGGCTTTCCTGAAAAAAATTAAATGTCAAGTATGGTAACTGCCATCCAAAATGGTACAGTAAGAGTATAAAACAGAGAATATGATAAAACAAAAACTATTTAATTCCTCCTTCTGGAAAGGCCAATTTTCTAAAGAAGACTTTGCAATATTTTCTGCATAAATTATCGATATGATAAGTGTAAGATTCAAATTGGGATAAATTTAACAGCTACTAATCAGGCAAAACTAATATATGTTCATAAAAATTGGAATAATATATACTTTTCCAAGGTTTCAAATACCTGCAAGAAATGGTTAAATAATCTCAGGAAGGAATACTAACTTTTTTTTTTTTTTTTTTTTTTAAGATTTTATTTCATTATTTTTAGAAAGAGGGGAAGGGACAGAGGCAGAGAGGGAGAGAGACATCAATGTATGGTTGTGCTTCACCTGCCTCCAGCCACAGACCTGACCGGAGACCTGGTTTGCAACCTGGTTATGTGCCCTGGCTGGGGAATCAAACCTGCGACCTTTGGGTTCGCAGGCCGGCGCCTTAACCACTGTGCTACCAGCCAGGGCTTAAAAGTAGTATTTGTCAGATGTTTTTATAAAGGTTAGAAAATTGATACTTGTCAGACCAGAACAGGTAGAAAAATCAAAAATATGCACACCACCCAAAAGCATTTTAATATATGACTTTGGCATTTTTCATTGATATGTAATTAAATTACATTAGGCATTTATTGAAGCCCACTATGTACCCAGCATTGAACTAGATTCTAGAAACAGAAATACAAGTGGCCTCTCTTCCTTGCCTTCAGATTGGAGCTTGTAATTTAATGGAAGAGACTGAAACCACCAAAGATTGAATACAGTGTTGAATTCTTGTTTGGCTAGGCTCACTTGGTAAACCATAGCATGGAAAATCCACCTTCTTTTTTATGCCACTTTAGTTCTAAAGAGTAAAACAAACCATTATGTGTTACTTGAGAGAGAGACAAATAGTGTGAAGTACTCTGGAACATCGAAAGGTTTCACAAAGGAGAGAACAACTGAGTAGATACTGGCTCAATGAAGAAAAAGGGGACGTTGGAGCAGACTGCTCTGCAGAGATACGAGGGAACCTGAAAGAAGCTAGCCCATTGTGAAATGTCTAGAGAAATATAGCAGGAATGGAAGAATAGGAGGTAAATAAAGAATTGCAATCATTCCATAAAGGAGCTAAATAATTCTTGACCTAATATGTTCCACTGATGTGATAACTCAATCTTCTAAACTGTAGTTTTAGAATTGACAGTGACACATGAGTTTGTAGTTTTTTATTTTATTCAGAGTTTTTATTTGTTTTCCTGAACTCCTACATGTTTTATTTCCATTTCACAATGAAACAGACCATGAAGGGTAAATTCATAGCTACACATCCTGATTGATGTATGAGTAGTTCATATAGAGTTTAGTATATGTTTTAAAATAATAAGAATCTGAAGATAAAAATTTGTGGATCTTTGTAGCATATCGTTATTTGAAATGTTAAAACAAGTCAAGAATTAGGTGAAAGAGACTTAACCTAAGGTACCAATAGTGAAAAGGGAAAAAAAGATAAATCAGAGTGTGCTTTGAAATAAGAATCAAAATTATTACAAAGAAAAGTAGGTGCTCTACACTCCAAATTTTAGGAGAATAGACTTTCCTTTCTATTGAGAGAGCTAAGAAAGTAAGGCAACATCATCTGTGTGAATATTCTTCACCCCCTTGGCCACACCTCCGTGTTCTGTGTTGGCACCTGACAACCTTTCTTGCTGGCTGACTTCTGGTTAGCTGGAGTCAGCAGAGGCACTGGTGGGTAGTGGACAGTGAGAAGAGCGCCTTTCAGCACTTCCAGCACTCAGAAGCAGTCTTCCTCAGTCCTAGTTTCAGTGTATCATACCTTCCTAACAGTTCTAGAACCTGGCTACCCAGAACTCCCTTGACATCTTCAGTACCTGTTCCAGCACTGTATTTGTACTTGTGAAAAAAGAAAATATTTTGGCCCTGGCTGGTAGCACAGTGGATAAGGCACCGGCTTTCAAACCCAAAGATCACTGGTTGGATTCCCAGTCAGGGCACAGAACCAGGTTGCAAGCCAGGTCTCCAGCCAGGTTCTTAGCTGGAGGCAGGTGAAAGGCAACCATACATTGATGTCTCTCTCTCTCTCTGCCTCTCTCCCTTCCTCTCTCTCTGGAAATAATGAATTAAATCTTCAAAAAGAAAAAAGAAAAGAAAAGAAAGAAAGAAAGAAGATATTTTGAAGGACTTCATGGCACTTTTGCATGGTTTCAGTCCCTCCTGGGGTATCAACACCTTTCTGCGCTCCAGGTCATATAGTAGAGGGTTGTTACTAACCTCTTATAACACTGATGGTTCTTTCTTAACTACAGATTTAAGGATATTAGCTTCATCCTGCATTAATTGCTGGTTTACATACCTTCCTTTTCGTTTTTGGTGTTTGTTTTTCTGTTATGTTGGAGTTTTTTTTATTTTGTTTTGTTTTTTGGCTCCTCGAAACATTTGTAACTAGTCACCTATATTAAACACTTCTGTTTGAAAAATAAAGCATCATTTCTTTTACTGATTAAATCCTAAGTTTTCTAGTACTTGTTACCAGCATTGGGTCAACAAAACCCATTCACCAAAACTGGGTTCTTAAATTGCTGAGCTGTATGAGCTTAAATACAGGGATGCCATAAATCCCACAGAAAAGTCGGATACTAGTAAACTATGGCATTCATTGAAACTGTGATTTCTTAAATTATCAATTGACATTATTTGGGATGAACTTCCCAAAGGAGGAAATGATGAGAGAACAAGTGGATGCTTCATTGACCTGTCATGATAGTAATGGTGATGTCTAAGTAGTATGTGGTGAGACGTCTGTTTCTACGGAGTTTACACAAAGTCACAAACTCAGAGCTCTAAACTCTCAGCACAAGGCATGATCAAAAATTGTACATGGGCTACAACCAGTGTGGCTCAGTTGGTTGGGCATGGCCCTGCAAACCCAAAGGTCACCAGCTTGATTCCTGGTCAGGGCACATGCCTGGGTTGAAGGCTCGGTCCCAAGTTGGGGCGTGCACAGAGCGCAGCTGATTGATGTTACTCTCCCTTTCTTTCTCCCTCCCTTTCCCTCTTTCTAAAATCAAAAATAAAAATAAATTTTAAACAATTAAAATTTTTATAGTACACCTAAAAGAATCATTTATTTATTTACTCATTTTAGTGTAGGGCACATATGGCTGAAAAACCAAATTTTAAAATCTAGTTATACAGGGTACTATGATGAACTCAGACTCTTTTGAAGTATGTTAGTTGAAAGGAAAGACATTGATGAGGAAAGAGTGGTGACCCTGAGACTTAAAGTGGAAATTTTGGAGTAAATAAGAAAGAATCTGAGATATATGAACATCCCTGGCCAAGTAGAAGTAACACCTTCTTTCTTGACCAAGGAAACTAATTTTTACTTGCTTTAAGATTCTGTAATAACCCTGCAAGAGGATAACTATTCTCCATAAAATAACCTCATCACCCATCATTGCTTCTATATCCATAATTAGAATCTATTTACATATTCTCCAATGGGAGCAAGTATAAAGTCTGACCCAGGAAATGATATCCTAAACACTAAGGTAGTTGCAAGATTTCTCTAATAATATATCAACAGACACTTGGAGAGTATGGATAGGCATATATTCTAAGAGTATTAGGCCAGGAAGAATGGAATATAATATTATATTGAATCAAATTTTTAAAATATTTCATTGAGTTATTTATAGAGAATGGGGAAGGGAAGGAGAAAGAGAGTGTGAGAAAGTGTGAGATAGATTGGTTGCCTCTCAATAGGCAACCTGGCTCACTACCCAGGCATGTGCCCTGACTGGGAATCGAACCTGCGACCTTCCAGTTTGCAGACCAAAGATCAATTCGCTGAGCCACACCAGCCTGGGCAAACCAAATTTTTAACTTTGGGTACATTTATTCGAGAAGCTGATTTTATTGTTAGCTTGAGCAACAAGAAATGGCTATAATGGTTAGCTTTAGTAGGTGAGCTATATTCAATGACCTTTATTCATTTTAGATGAAAAATTTCCCTAGCATAATATAGAGGGAGGAATCCAAAAATTTAGCAGATAGAAATGTTAGAGTGGATTTATGTGGGATTCATCCCATTTTGTACTGTTTCTTAAGAGGGCCCAGAGGCATTAATTCTCTTAGGCAGTGTAAAACGTATTAGTGAGAGGAGGGCCAATACATTGAAAACCCCTGTGGTTTCTGTCCTCTGAAGATGACAGATTATGAGAGAGAGAGAGGTCCCACTGACCCTCGTTCCCTAATTTCTACAGAAAACAGAGACTATGAAGTGGTAGAGGACAAATGCCAGAGAAAAGCTGAGTTCTCTATGCAACAGACAAAGGGAAAGAATGGTAATCAAGCAAAAATTCCTACTTTAAAGAAGATATTTGATGTTAGCTAAATAACTATAATATCTTTAGGAATGCAATAAATGGATTAAAGACTTAACCTGGACATCCAGAAAAAACTCTAGTAATCCAAAATGCCTCTGTTTCACCACTAGTCAAAGCAGGAATTTATGTTAAATGACATATGGAATTTAGACCTAGATTTGCTTCAAAAAATACTCAATGTCTATGGTTTGCTTCTGGTGGTGGTGGTGGGGGGGGGGGTTCCAGAATATATATTGGAAGTACATACAATTTTTATACTTACTCCTTGATCATGGAGTGAGATATAATAGACTAGTAAACCAATACCACATTTTTATGGAAATTGCCGTTATTGTTATCATTAAAAGTTGGATAATGTACTAGCAATGATGGTATCTACCAACTCCCAATGTTGCTGTTTGTACAAAAGGCAGGCTGGTATTGGAGAATAACTGTAGGTTATGATCAATTTAATTATGCACTGATAATTGCAGCTGCTGTTCCATATGTGGGAACTTCAGATATGATCTAGGCATGCAGTAGATCAGTTCAGAAATTAATTGTGCAATTTTCTTCTTTACAAATTATAAAGAACTACAAAAGAAATGGTCTTTTACCAGAAATGGTCAGCAGTATGTTTTCATTGCACATTTTGAAATATATCAATTCTCCTGCTCTTTGTTAAAACATGGTCTTCAAAGACCTTGATAGCTTGACATTGCATATGTATGTTAGTGAATTAGATGTATCTAAGTGACTTTCTAAATATGATTGCTGACACATTGCATTCTTGGAGCCATTAAAATAATGTTGGTGATCTATTTTTCAAAGGTTTGATAAAGAGTGAGGTCATGTGAGATGGTAAACTGACAAATTTCTCTATCTTCCATGGAAATTATTCTAGTTTTCCTACTTCTTTAATGGTTTATTTTTGTAAATTATAGTTTCCTACAAAATTATTTTGTTCTTTTATATCTTTAATTTTTAAAAGATATTATTTATTCTTAGAAAGAGGGGAAAGAGAGGGAGAGGAACATCCATGCTTGAGAGAAACATTGATAGGCTGCCTCTCCCATGCTTCCAACCAGGGACCTGGCCAAGAACTCAGGCACAGGTCCTGACTGAGGATTGGCGTGGGGACCTTTGGCTTTGCAGACAATGCCCAACTCACTAAGCCACACCAGTCAGGGTTATATCTTTAATTTTCACCACTATCATAGGTTAAGAGGCAAATTAAAGCCTTCTCTTAAGTATATTTCTCTATCTTGTAGTTTTTGCTTTAAGAAACTGAGGCATTTGGCTCTTATTTAACACTAATATATTTTCATATTAAATGGCTCTTTTTAGTATTACAGAATATCCTTTGTCTCAGTTAATGCTTTTTGGTCAGAAATGCACATTGGCTAATAGATTATGATTCCAGTTTCCCTTCTGTTTGCCTTGTCTTGTATAATTTGCTATCCTTTTAGATTCAATCTTTCTGAATTACTTTGTTTGAGTTATTTATTACGTATAATTATGTAGAGAGTACATTTATATATTTATACAAAGTATTTTTGCTTTATTGAATTTTTTCTGACAATGTGAGTTAAATTCATTTGTATTCATTAATAGGAAAGATATTTCTGATCTTATTTCTACTGTAATATTTCATATGTTTTTACTTTTACAGATTTTTAAGTAGACAAATTAGTCTTCTCATTTTTTACTTTTTTTCATGTGTAGTTCTTCTGATAATTATGAAAATTTGATTTTTTGTTCTAGCCATTACCCTTATGACTTTATATAATACCCTTACTTATCATTTCTTTTGACAGTAACTATTCCTACTTTGAATAATGATAAAATAGGGTTGCATTTTATTTCCTTTTCCCTACTTATTAATTTTTGTCAATAATATTAAATTTATCAATATTTACATTTATACTTTTAAATACATTTTTAATTTTATTACTGGGTTTTCAGCTTTGAAAAATTCCTTTGACATCTGCTTAACAGAGTACCTTTGTAATCAGTCAACTTACCTTCCATATCATTTCCTCCTCCCGATTTTTATTAGCTATCATATTTATACATTCATAACCATATAACTTTTACATTTTGTTCTGGTTTTATAGTAACATTTGTTCAACATTCAACAAAACAATGTCACCAAGTGTTTTACCACGATTTCCCCAGTTTAAATTTATTTTCCACTAGTTTTCTCAAAGAAGATTCATGGTTTTCCTTGATTTTTTTAAAATGTTCAAAATTGTTTATCTGAGGACTTTTAACTTAAGAACATCTTGGTCAAATAAAAAATGTCCTTGGCTCACAATTCCTTCCCTGGAGTATTTTGTAGTTCTTTCTCTCTCTCTCTGTTGATGTGAAGAAATCTATGTTCAGCTTGATATTTACTTCTATTTTTATACCTCCGCCCCAAAGATTCTTTCTTTATCTTTAAAATTCAAGAAATTAAATTTATTAGGCTTACACCCAATGTCTAGTTTTCTTGGTCAGTTTCTTTTTTAAGGGGCAGGGGACACAGGTCTGGAGAAGGTGTGTCCTTACAATATATCAATTCAAGGTTTTTATAAGTTTTTGTCTTTAACTTTCAAGAATGCTTTTTTGAATTGTATCTTTAACTTATTTTCTGTTGCATTGTTTTGGTTTTATTTCAGCTACTGCTGCTGTACATCATTTGAATAACTGTTGCCTGTCTCATAGAATGTCTTTTTCTCTTGAATCTTTTAAAACTTCTTTTTTTAAATTCTGTATAATTTTGTTCCTGTTTACTAAACTGTTTTGGAAGATTTTATATATTTTTTGTGCCTATAAATTATACCTGTCTCCTAGTATTAATGAAGGATAGAGGTTGTGAGTCTTTATTTAATTTATATAAACTTTATCATATTTTTTCCCATTACTATTTAGTCTACTTATACCCCACTACCCCTGGCAATCACCATACTCTTGTCCAAGCCCATGAGTCCTTTTTCCTTTCTGCTCAAACCCTCTAGCCACTAACCTCTCCCAACGCCCGCCACATTAGCTGTCATCGCCTCTCCATCTACGAGCCTGTCTCTGTTTTGTTTGTTAGTTCAGTTTGTTCATTAAATTCCACATAGTAGTGAAGTCAAATATTTGTCTTTCTCTGACTGATCTATTTTACTTAACATAATGTTCTCTGGGTCCATTCATACCATTGCAAAGGATAAAGTTTTCTTTTTCACAGCTAGGTAGTATTCCATTGTGTAAATGTCCCGCAATTGTTTTATGCACTTATCTATTTTTTTATTTATTTTTCAAGATTTTATTTATTATTTCCAGAGAGAGGGGAAGGGAGAGAGGCAGAGAGGGAGAGAAACATCAATGTATGGTTGCCTTTCACCTGCCTCTAGCCACAGACCTGGCTGGAGATTTGGCTTGCAACCTGGTTATGTGCCCTGGCTAGGGAATCGAACCAGCAACCTTTGAGTTCTCAGTGCCTTATCCACTCTGCGATCAGCCAGGACCTTGCACTTATTTATTGATAGACCCTTGGACTGCTTCTATATCTTGGTGATTGTAAATAATGCTGCAATGAATATAGGAGCATTATTCTTTTTATGTTCTTTTATATTAGTGTTTTGGGTTTCTTCAGATATATTCCCAGAAATGAGATCTCTGGATCAAAATGACTTTCTCTTTTTAATTTTTGAGGTATCTCCATACTGTTCTCCACAGTGGCTGCACCAATCTGCATTTCCACCAACAGTGCAAAAGGGTTCTCCTTTCTCCACACCCTCACCAGCACTTGTTTATTGATTTATTGGTGATAGCCATTCTGACGGTATGAGATGGAATCTCACTGCAGTTTTATTTTGTATTTTTCTGATGATTAGTGATGTTGGGCATCTTTTCATATGTTTGGGCCATCTGTATGTTCTCTTTGGAGAAGTGTCTATTTGGGTCCTTTGCCCATTTTTTAATTGGGTTGGTTTTTTTGGTGTTCAGTTTTGTAAGTTCTTTATAAATTTTGGATATTAACCCATTTTCAGGTGTGTCAATGAATATATTCTCCCATTCTGTGAGTTGTCTTTTTATTTTGTTGAAGGTTTCCTTTGTGGTGAAAAAACTTTTTAGTTTGATATTATCCTATTTGTTTGTTTTTTCTTTCATTTTCCTTGCCTGGGGAAATATATCCAATAAAAACTTACTACAATTAATGTCTGAGATTTTGCTATCTATGTTTTCTTCTTGGATTTTTATGGTTCAGGTCTAATATTTAAGTCTTTCATCCCTTTTGAATTTATTGTGCTTGGTGTAAGAAGGACCTAGTTTCATTTTTCTGCATGTGTCTGTCCAGTTTTCCCAAAACTATTTATTGAATAAAGTATATTCAGCTCATCATAAATGCTTGCTTCTTATATCAAATATTAATTAACTATAAAACTGTGGGTAATTTTCTGGGTTCTCTATTCTGTTCTATTGATCTATGTATGTGTCTGCTTTTATTCCAATACTATGATGTTTTTATTACTATGGCCTTATAGTATAGTTTGACATTAGGTAATCTGATTCCTCTAACTTTGTTCTTTCTCAGGATCACTGTTGTTATGCGGGGCCTTTTGTGGTTACATATAAATTTTTGAAACATTTGTTCTAGTTCTGTGAAATATGTCATTGGAATCTTGACAGGAATTGCATTAAGTCTATAGATTGCTTTGAGTAGAGTGGACATTTTAATGATGTTAATTATTCCTATCCATGAACATGGTATATGCTTTCACTTATTTGTATATTCTTCAATTTCTTCCTTCAGTGTCATAATTTTCTTTGTACAGGCTTTTTACATCTTTTGTTACATTTATTCCTAGGTATTTTTCATTGTTAAGCAATTGTGAATGGTATTATTTTCTTAATTTCCCTTTGTGTTAGTTCATAATTGGCATAAAAAGTACAACTGATTTCTAAATGTGAATTTTGTATCCTGCTACTTTGCTGGATTCATTTATCAGTTCTAAAAGATTTTTGGTGGAATCTTTGGGTTTTTTTATGTACAGTGTCATGTCATCTACAAATGAAGACAGTTTTACTTTTTCCTCCACAATTTGGATGCCTTTTATTTCTTCTTCTTATCTTACTGCTGTGCCTAGAACTTCCAGTACTATATTGAATAAGAGAGGTAAAAGCAGATATCCCTGTCTTGTTCCTGATGTTAAGGTAAATACTGGTATTTTTTGCACATTGAGTATGATGCTGACAGTGGGTGTGGGTCATTTTATTTTTAAAAATTGGTTGTTAATTCTGAGCAATTTCCAAGGAGAATTGATGTTTTATGAAACCATATTTATATAAGCAGGCCCTTTAAGAACGAAATGATGGTTGTCATAGGGGAAGGTAGTTCAGGAAATGAGTAAAAAGGGTTAAAGGGATTAAGAACTATAAAGTTCCAGTTATAAAAATACTCATGAGGATGTAAAGTATAGCAAAAGCAATATAATCAATACAATTATATAACTATATATGGTGTCAGACGGGTACTAGACTTATTGGGGTGGTCACTTCCTAAGTTATGTGATGTCTAATCACTACATTATACACCTGAAGCTAACAATATTGTATGTTAACTATAATTGAAAAACTAAAAATTATTTAAAATAAGTAAAACAGGCCCTGGCTGGTAGCACAGTGGATAAGGTGCCAGCTTGCGAACCCAAAGGTCACTAGCTCAATTCCCCAGCCAGGACACATAACCAGGTTGCAAGCCAGGTCCTTAACTGGAGGCAGGCAAAAGGCAACCATACAGTGATGTTTCTCTCCCTCTCTGCCTCTCTCTCTTCCTTTCTCTCTGGAAATAATAAATAAAATCTTTTAAAAAATAAAAATAAAATAAAATAAGTAAAACATAAAAACAGAAAGCCATCTAAGTGTTTAAATTAAAATCAGTAACAAGATAAGGCTGTTCTCTATAACCACTGCTATTTAAGGTTTTATTAGAGATCCTGCACACAGTAAAGAACAAAAGTCAAGAAATTGGAAGGGAAAAAGATAAATTCTCACCACTCAGAATGTATGTTTTCTGCATAGAAAACTCAAATTAATTCTCATAAATTATTTAAATTAATGAGTTTAAAAGACATGAGATACCATACCAGTATAGAAGTATCACTTCCATGTCTATACCACAAAAACAAATAGTACAAAAAAAATGTAAAGCAAGAAGATTACAATAGCAATAAAATATATAAAGTACCTAGAGATAACTCTTAAAACTATAAAGAGGTAAAAGATTTGTGTGGAGAAAATCATAAAACTCTATAGAACAACATTAAAGAGACTTAGGTTAGGTGTAATCATATGATCTTCCTGGTTGACTCAATATAAAGATGTCAAACCTGTCCACGTGGAGCTGACGATTTAAAGTGATTTAAGTAATAGGCATAGTTGGATAAAAACAAAACAAACAAAAAAAAAACTTGATAAACTAACATGGAAGAAAAAAAGGGTCAATTAGTGCAAAGGCAATATTGAAAAGAAAAAAGTGAAGGACTTTGCATTACAAATTATCAAGATATTAATTTATATTATTGTTGTACCATTTGATATGACATAGGGATAGAAACTCTGGAAACATGCTTATGTAAATTTGCTATATGACAGAGGCTGCATTGCAAATTAGTGGTGTTGAAGGACTATTCAACAATTCATGCTGATATAATTGATTGTACATATATAAAAAAAAAATCTATTGAACTCCTACTTTAATTCCAGATAGATTAAGACTTACATGTAAAAGTACAACTCTGTAAAAACATAGAGGACATTACAAAAGTATATATGTATGACCTTAGGATAAGAATGACTTCCCAAACATGACACAAAAACCTTTGACTATAAAAGAAGAGGTAATATTGACTAGTTGGTAGCACAGTGGATAAGGCGCCAGCTTGTGAACCCAAAGGTCACTGGTTTGATTCCCCAGCCAGGGCACATAACCAGGTTGCAAGCCAGGTCTCCAGCCAGGTCTGTGGCTGGAGGCAGGTGAAAGGCAACCATACATTGATGTCTCTCTCCCTCTCTGCCTCTCTTGTTTCCTTTCTCTCTGGAAATAATCAATAAAATTGTTGAAAAAAGGTAATAAATACAACTACACTATAATCTTAAAACCTCCATTCATCAAATGACATCATTAAAGTTTTTCAACCCTATCGGGTGTGGCTCAGTGGATTGAGCACTGGCCTGGGAACCCAAATGTCACTGCTTCAATTCCCAGTCAGGGCACATAACTAGGTTGCAAGCCAGGTCTCCAGCTAGAGGCAGGTGAAAGGCAACCAACCATACACTGATGTTTCTCTCCTTCTCTGCCTCCCTCATTTTCCCTCCCTCTAAAAATAATGAATAAAAAAAATTTTTTAAGTTGTTTTTAATTTAGGAAGAGGGAGGCAAAAAAAAAAGAAAAGAAAGAAAAAAAAAAAAAAAAAAAAAAAAAAAAAAAAAAAAAAAAAAAAAAAAAAAAAAAAATTAAAAAATAAATAAAAAAAAAAAAAAAAAAAAAAAAAAAAAAAAAAAAAAAAAAAAAAAAAAAAAAAAAAAAAAAAAAAAAAAAAAAAAAAAAAAAACAATCAAGCAAAGAGCCACAAACAGGGAGACTTTATTTGCAACATTATTTAGTCAATGAAAGCTTATTCCAATAAACCAAATCAATGGTAATAGCAATCCATGTAACAACATGGAAAAAGCAAATCACAGAAGACTACACACAGTATACAAGCACTTTTTATAAAACTCTAAAACCAGCAAAAAAAAAAAAAAAAAGAGTTCTGTTTAGGGCTATGTACACTAGGGATATAAACTATTTTTAAAAAGAAAGGAAAAATTAATAAAAATGCAAACCAATATAGTAATTACTTGTAAGAAAAGGAGCTAGAGATGAATAAAGTGGGAAACAAATAAGTTCAATGGTATTGATAAAGTTTAATATTGTTATTTTGATAATCCTTACTGGTGCTTATAAGACTTGAAAGAAACCTTTAAATAATTTTTTGTTTGTTTGTTTGTTTCATACCTAAAATATACATTACTTATATTCTTTATAAAATCAACTTTATGACCTAGCTGATTGGCTCAGTGGATTGAGCGCCAGCCTGAGAACCAAAGGGTCACCAGTTCTATTCCCAGTCAGGGCACATGCCTAGGTTGTGTACCAGGTCTCCAGTTAGGGGTGTGCAAGAGGCAACCACACATAGATGTTTCTCTACCTCTTTCTCCTTCCCTCCCCATATCTAAAACTAAAATAAAATCTTTTAAAAATAAAAAATAAAATCAACTTTATTTTTATTATAATGTGCACACAGAAAAATACACACATCCCAAATGTTTATGTAAGTCAGTAAATTATCACCATGTGATCATATCCATGTAACTACCACCCAGAGTAGAAATCAAATATGACCACAAACCAGTGCCCTCCAACTTTCTAATGATCCTACCTTTCTCCCTATATAACCAGTCCAAGTACGCTTTCGTACTTTTGCAAGTATACATATAAAATATTATAAAGAATTTTAAGCAAGGAAAGCACATTTGTGTTGAAATCAATTATTTCTAAAAAAGTTTTCATCTTCAACCAAGTAAGAAATTTTATATAGTGAGGGAGGAAAGGGGTATCTACCCTGTCTGCCAATCAAACTGTTACATCTTAATTGTTAAAGGGATGGTTAAAGATAATTCTTGGAGTTCCCTAACAGTTCCTACACAACACTGATTATAGTTTGGTCTCTAGAAAATCTTCAGTTGAGGTCTACACTTTTTTCTGGTTGAGAAACCATCAATGTTTGAAGACAACTGTACAATGTCCCAAAATTTTCTCTTTTCTAAGCTATCTATGATTCACTTTCTTTAGCCATTCTTTATACAAGTTTCATTTTATAGAACTCTACCATCTGGGTGTTTTCCTCTGGGCATATGGCAAGTTGAAAACGTCTGTCTTAAAAACATGGTGCCAGGAACTGAATCCAAAACATCAGCTGTGCTCTGACCATTGCAAAATTCACAGGAATTATTACCTTCTTGGCACTATACTAATATTACTGCAGGATAAAAGTATATTTAAAAAAAATTTTTAATGTCAGTCCTGCAACTGAATTGGCTATCATAAATCACCAAGTCTACTTTCACATAAGCTCTATTATCATGTTAACCTCTGTTATGTTGCTCTTATTTAAAGAATTAACTTATTTTAGTATATCTATGTTTGGCCTTGTCTCATTACATGAGAGTCCATCTTGGTAGTCTATCCTATAATGTTTTAACTTGGGAAATAAATTGACATGAAATCTTACATCTATATGATGACTGCTTTCCAATTAAAAAATAATAATCACCTGTATTGTTTTCCAAAGACCTTTAAGAAAGGACAATGGTTATTATTTGCACTCAAAAATTAGATAAACTAAAATTTAAGAAATAGGCAATTGGCTCCAAATCAGGTTTATTAAGTGGCAGATCCTACACTTGAATCAATGTATTTTGGGTCCAGTTATTTTTACTGAACTATACTGTCTTTCTAATGCTAGACTGTTTTAGGCTGATTAAACTTATCCTCTAAAAACGCATTAACTATAAAGACCTAGAATGGGAAAGCATATCCTGAGAAGAACCCAAAATCACTTCACTTTTATAACTAAGTGTTAACAATATGGGTGATTCCAAGAATAATCAAAGAAAACACAATAGACATTTTGATAGCATAAAGATCAAAACACATGTCAAAGAAAATAATTAGATCATCTTGGCTTCAATTTAGGAAATTGTCAAGGTTTTACAACCCTCTTAACTTTTAAGGCGGATCACATGCTGATGTTTCTATCCATCGAAAGAAATAAAGTAGGCTGAGAATGGGAAGTCTCATTTGGACTTACTGGAAGAAAGCCTGAAAAATCATGCATCAGAGTCCTGAGAGGCATTTTACAAGGAAATGTGGGACAAAAGTAGTGCTCTGGAGCCTTGTTTAGAGGGAAAGTCTGTGCACATGAAATGTAACAAATTAGATGTTCTGAATTTCTCAGTTTGGTGCCTTTACAACAGATGTACCTGAATGATTGCAGTGATCTTCAACTGTGACTTTATCAGACATCAGGGAGCTAAAGGTGATAAGTGGTTCTTCAAATTAAAGAAATTTACCTTGTCAACCAAATAGCACTAATTGAAAAGAAGCATAATGTAGTAGGATGAGCAAGAAATAAAAACTACTGTGGGCCCTTGGTCAAGTCATTTCACTATTTTGCACCACTATTTAGAATCCAAAGTGTGGAAAACTCGGAACTATCTTCAAAGCAAAACTGCAAAAAACTTCACAATGTCTCCAGATAAAGCTGATGTAAAAAGAAGATAGAAAGCCAATGAAATTGTAAGGCCCAGAATTTTAGAAAAGAAAACTGGAATAGTTCCATTTATCTCTAATATATCACACAATACTCAATCATTGAAAATAAGTCTGTACTAAGTACTGTAAGCATGATATAATTGCGTATTAACTGGCATGAGCAGTCATGGGTAATATCAGATTTGTTTTCAGAAAACAACTTCTGGAAGCTGTATATATTTGAATGAACAAACAACAAGGCAGCTTGGAAAGTTCTAAGAAAGACAAACCAGGACTTAAAACAAGAAGGAGCCTGTGGTGAGAGATGGCCTACTTTTGCCAAGAGTTCTCATTCATTGTAATTCTTCTCTATCCAGGATTTTTTTTTCCCTTAGTACCATCAGCAAATCTGTAAGAAAGATTTACAAATACATGATTTTTCTTTTAAAAAAAAACTTAAGAGGGTAACCAGAGATAACGTATTGTCTAACCTGAACTTTCTCTAGTAAACACAATGACTAAATATAAATTAGGCTTCAGGCTCCATCAAAACTGGTGTCAACCCGGGCTGGTGGCACAGTGGATAAGGTGCTGGCCTGTGAACCCAAAGGTCACTGGTTGGATTCCCAGTCAGGGAACCAGGTTGCAAGCCAGGTCTCCAGCCAGGTCCATAGCTGGAGGCAGGTGAAAGGCAACCATACATTGATGTCTCTCTCCCTCTCTAACTCTCTCCCTTCCTTTCTCTCTGAAAATAATAAATAAAATCTTTAAAAAAAACAAAAAACAAAAAAACTGGTGTCAACAAACAGATCTGACATTTGGCTACTAGATAAATACATTACAGTTTCCCCCCTTATCTTCGGGGGCATATGTGCCAAGATTTCCAGCAGATGCCTGAAACCAAGGATATTAACCAACCCTATGTATACTATGTTTTTTCCTATACATACCTACCAGTGGTAAAGTTTTATTTATAAATTAGGCAGAATAAGAGATTAACAACAATACCTAATAATAAAATAGAACAATCACAACACTATGCTTTAATAAACATTTGTAAATGTTGGCTCTCTCTCAAAATTTCTTAAGATACTCACCTTTTCTCTTAAAGGAAGTACTTTATGGCTTCTGTTTGGCGTATCTAAATTGCCAGCATCACTGTTCTTGTTCTTTGGAGCCATTACTAAGTAAAATAAGGATGACTTGAACACAAGCACTGAAATACCCTAACAGTAGATCTTATCACCTAGACCAAAGGACTATGAAGTGACTGTTTACCTGTAGATACACTTGAGAAGGGGTAAGTCATGTTCTGGGCAGGACAGAGCAAAACAGTGCAATATTTCATCACACTGTTCCTTAGAAATTGTTAATTTCTGGAACTTCCCCTTTAGTATTTTCAGACTGCAATTCCCTGACGCCACAGATAGCTAAAAGAAATGAAGTTAACAGTGGGGGTGGGGGAGGAGAGATACTGTATGTCTTTTCTTTTTCTTTTCTTTCTTTTTTTCCTTTTTTTTTTTTTTTTTTTTAAACATTTTCACAGCTACTGTAGGGAAGCAGAACCAGAAATATTCTAATTAGCTCTCTGGTAACCAATGAATGATGACGTATTCTCATTCGAATGGCTAGAAAGGGAAATAAAAAGAGAGAGAATGGAAGTTTGGATGAGCCAGTTCCATTCACTGTGCGTTTTCTGCTTGTTTTGGAACATAAATACACTCCAGCATATTAACAAGCTGAGCCCTCCTTATTTGTACTTTCATGATGCTGAGAGGAAACAGTCAGGGCCAGAATTCAGCCAGGACTTGCATCTGTGAGGTCTGAGCAATTCACATACACTGCGCTTTCAGGAAAAGCCAAGGCATTTTTTCCCTCATCAATTGCCAAGGGCATTGGCAGATTCTGCTCACACCAGTAGGGCCACCTGGACCCCTGAAAAGTCCCACTTAATTAAGACATCAGCGCCTAACATACCAAAGAAAGCTTCCTAAATTCATGCGTGGAGAGTAAGATGAGGCTTTTCTCACTGAGACATGTTGAAATTCGCTTGCAGCTCCCTTTGTGTGCAGTAGCCAGCACTGCGTCTAGTGTCAGCCCAGCTTTGCTAACTTTGTTCGAGGGAGGGCCAGTAACAACATAGCTGATGATAAAAGAAAGGGAAGAGTCTCTGAATGATTATAGAACTCTTATAATGTGCATAGTATTATTATGGCACTCTGCCCAGGGCTCATCAAAGATAAATGAGGTTTGAAGAGAAGGGTTTTTTTTTTGTTGTTGTTGTTGTTGTTTTAATGTTAAATCTACAGACATCCCCTTTTCTTCTTTCTTTTTTAAACTGGCAAGGGAATGAAAAGACATCAAAGCAGTTTTCCTATAAATCTATATGAAAATGAATTTCAGAGTCAACTTTTCTGCTTTTATTACTTATGGTGTTTTTATTTTTTGGAAGCTGAAAGGGAACATAATTTAGTGCCTCTCAAAGTGCTTTGGAGAAACATAATAAATCTATATATATGGAAAAGTTTATAAGGTTATTTTTTTTCTTGCTAAATAGGTACAACTCTGAGATCTTTCTCTGATATTAAGATTGTTTCTAAAATAGTTTTCTTCGAAGTTTTTAATATATATCTTATTAGATTTTATAGACATTTGGTAATTCATAATTCTGAAGTCAAGTGACAGGAGACGGGGTTAATATTCTGACTGTATAAACTGTTGTCTTTCATAAACTGCTACTCTTAAAATCCTCAGCTAAGCTTTAAAATACAGTAACAATCTCTCATCTTAGTTTCTATGGTTAAAATGTTGATGGGAAATAGCAAGGGGGAGAACGTCCATTAATATCGCAACATCAAGACTCTGAACTTACTCCTTGTGTGTGAAATTATATTTTTATGACATCTCTCTGGTTTTGATCAAATAAGCTCAATTGAAAATCATCTTGAACACAATTTTTAGCTAGTAACTACCTCTCGATACACAGTACTCTTATAACTGTTCAAGATTTGTTGGTTCAGCTTTTCAGGCAAGCTTACTTGAATATATAAGGGGGTTGCCAGAGTGTTGTTATGACTATGTCAAAATTAAACAAATCCAAAGTTCCTGAGTTATATCAGTGGTTAAATCTCCATTATAAAACCTATATGTTAAGAGAAATTTCAAAGTTCACAGCTCCAAAAAAGGATCTTAGTACTTAGTAACATAGTGTTAAATCCAGATTAATAAATCAAAATGCCAGTGGGTTTGAAAGTTTCTTTGAATGGAAGGTAGCCTGAGAACCTAGATAAATTCTTTTGACCAGAGGTCTGGGTAAGAATCTTAACTATTCCCTTAACTTTCTGAACACTGGGTTCATCATTTTATAATGATGAACCATTTTATAAATGGTTCACCATTAAAAATAAATAAATACAAGTTACCAGATACATATGATTAATACCTAAAAGTCATCAGCCTTTTTTTTTGTCTTTTGGACCCAGGAAGATGCTATCTGTACTAACTGAAGAACCATGGCCCAGAGACAGATGTTCCTTCAGGTTTTCTTCATTTACCTAAATTGCAATTGCCTTACAGAGTGGGAGGCGGGAATTAATAGGCATAGTAAAACTCTAGTGCTTTTATATTAGACTCCAAATCATTAGCACAGCAAGGAAAACTTTAAATAGATGTTAAAGAATTGAAAAAGATTTACCCTCTTGAAAGCCAACTTTTATTAAGTGTTTCAAACAAACTTGGCAACCATTCAGCAGTGTTAATGGTATGGAAACTATCCCAAATTTAGAAGAGGGTGGTTCACAAGATTCTTCCCACCTGACTCAACCGATGTTTCTCGACCCTAGCTAAACATTACCACTGCCTAGGGACCCTGTGACTTACTTAATCAGGGTTGGAGAGGGGGGTGTTCTCCAAGCTCTCCAGGTAACCCCCATTTACAAAGATGGAGAACTATCAGATTGAAAATCTCCCAAACAGATTGGAAATAGTGCAGAAAATTCTGAAAATATTCAAAGTAAGACATACGTATGCCATTTCTCAACACCTCCACCACCTAGGATAGCATCCCTTTCAAAGAAGGAATAGTTTAACAGAACGCATGAAAGAAAGTGATTGCATTAGTACATTGAGACCTGGAACGGAGTAGTAAAACTTCACCTTTCTATGTCATCTCCACCAGATGTAACAGTGTTGCAAATTTAATATAGTTAGATATGCAGGGAAAATATATTGCCTTGATTTTGCCTATAGCTTTCTTCAAGGTAATATCCTTTGGGTATCAGGAAAAATTCATATATTTAATAGAAGCTTAAACAGTAGTCCTGGCAGGCAGTATTGTCTTTCTTGAAAAACAACAACAAATAAAAAACAATACCTCAATTTCACAGATATATTCATTTCCTATTTTTTTTTTTCACAAGATACTGAGCATAATGTGGTGTGTGGCTGACGAGCCTCAATGGCATGAAACAAAGGTGGAGGAGGATTGTGGTGACATACAGGTCCCCAATGTGCATGGGCAACATCATCTGGTCTCTGTCAGGATGGCCCACTATCTACTTACTGTTCACTAAATACCATACTTGCTTTGATTCTCACCTCTGGCTAGTGATGATTTGATGTGGCTTTGGTCAGCTCCCTATGCCGACTTGGCCTTTTCATCATTGCATTTGTTAGGCTCTTGAGTATCTACCACATGGCCCGTCCAATCTTCAGCCTTCACAATCCACCTCTGTCCAATGCTGTAGGCTAAACTCACACACCACACTTTTTAGAAAGCAGCAATCCTTCCATTTATTTTGTTTCTGAAAAATAGGGTAATCTGGTATTTAAAAGCTTCTCATGTTGCAATAAAATAGAATAGCCTTCAAATACATGTAGTACTTGGAGGGCTCTCATTTCATTTCTTTGTTGCAAGCTTCCCTCTGTCATGATTCACTTTTTCCTGTCTTAGCATGTTTTAAAAAACGTTTATTCTCTTTTTCCCTAGAAATGTGAGGATACAAAAGCTAGATAGTGTTTATCCTATTGGGCAGGGGAAGAGACGAACAGGGATTGCATCAATTTTTTGCTTCTGTTTTGTTTGCTATTTCACTTCACTTCTCAGTTCGAGGCCCAGAGCACCATGTCAGCACCAGTCGCCAATGGTTGGCTTGTTTGACACTTCAGGCAATTCCATAAGGGGTGAAAGCTCCTTGAAGGAAGGTTAGAAATGCAGAAGCCACCGTGCAGTTGGCCCATCTGGATATTATCTGTTTAGATAGAGAGGGGTTTTAATATTTACTTTCTAAAAATGTTTTTTATTTTACAGGAAGCTGAATTTGTAAAATTGGACACTAAAATCAAATGTGTATATTTCAAGGCTATAGTTCTTTATTATTATTATTTTTTTTTTTAGATTTTATTTATTATTTTTAGAGAGAGGGGAAAGGAGAGAGGCAGAGAGGGAGAAAGACTCAATATATGGTTGCCTTTCACCTGCCTCCAGCTACAAATCTGGCTGGAGACCTGGCTTGCAACCTCTTTAGTTCTTAAAATGCTGAAAAAAAAAAAGATTATGTTCCTGTAGTTGCTCATCTGTGTACTTTTAAGTGGTAGTTTTAAAAACTATCCTGTTCATTCGGTTTTTCAGAAAACATGACACTTCTGGCAAAAATGTACTTAAAACCTTAGAAAGATAGATGTATAATAATCAGTGTGTGATGTTTATAAAGAAAGAAGAAATTAATCCTAGCTGAAAAGATAGACACTAGACTACAAGCTCATCTAATGAGTCAACATCATGATGCTAATGAAAACTCTTTATATATTTACTTATTTAAAATCACCCCAGGGTGCAGACTCAAGCAATAGGAATTAATTAGACTAAACAAAATAGAACACCAATGACCAAGAACATTTCAATTCAACTAAAGATGAATTTTTAAACATTTCTTACTTCTCATCCTAAAAATGAGTATACAATGCATCTACCCAACCATGTTCTATAGCCCACTCTTTTGTGACTCTGGCCTGTACCTCCATTTCTCCATCTATAATTTAGAAATTTTTTAAAATTCTCCCTAGCTCCCTCACCAGACCATAGAACATAGTTTTTGATAAGGATAATACACTATTTACCTTTGGTTTTTCATAGATAAAAATCACATATATACAGGGTTGAGCAAATGTAGATTTACCATTGTTCATATGGAAAATAATAAATATTTAATAAATAACTACAAGAATAAATTCTGTGTTCCATGTACTCACAACTATAAACCTACTTTTGCACTACCTTATATTTATATATATAGTATATATGTGTATATATGTGTGTATATATATTTTAATTATATATATATATATGTATACACATATATATGTTTCACGACCCAAGTCTGTGAACTTCTCAAAATAATTTCTAAATGCCAAGACTTTAGTTGACTACATGATAAGCTCTAGTCTATGTGTAACTCCATGCTTAAAATACAGTTTTAATATACACTTGGCTATAGAAACCTTATAAAGCTACCAAAGGTCTCTGCTTATCAATGATAGCTACTGAATTAAAGAATAAATTGTATTCATTGTGAAACTCTCTTTTGATGTGTCCAGCTTCACTCTATCATTCACCAAAAACCAATCTTAAAGAAAAGGAGACTGGGGCAGGTTGAGGAATACATGCCTAGCAGATGTACTATTTCCAAATGATTACATGGAGTTTCACAAGCATGCTGTTCTTGGCCATGTTCACTCCAAAAAGCACAGGACAATAAGGAGATTTAGGTTCAATGTGATAAATGATTTAATCATCAAGTCAGAGAAGCAAGTCAGGATCTGAGTGCGAGGCTGTTGCAGCCTCTCCACTTTAGGAGATTAAGATGAGCTCAACAGTTTATGAAAGAATACATTTGGATGGGTCAGATGTTTCCACACACCAGAAAGGAGGGTGGCTGTAAGTCCCTGAGGTCCTTTCAATAACTATTTCCTACTATTTTTATTATCCCATTAATTCTTCCAATTTTCTTATGAAGGTGTTATATGGTATTATTAGGTCTATTTTACTGGAAGAAAAACTCCAGGGAAGATGAAGTGAAATTATATGTTTGAGGTCAAATGAGTCATCAGCCAGCCTAGAATGAGCCACCTATGCACTTTTCACACTAATTTTCATGTCTGTGGTCTCTCTGATAACTAATCAGAAATTGCAGGATGATTGAGCTCCAGACCCAGTTTTCTCCAAGTTGATCTACTTTTTTTTTTCTTTCAAAAATACAAATGTATTAAAAATCAGTCACAAATGAGCCAACATCATGCATGGCTCCCTTAACCAATTAACATGTCAGGTCTAATTTACTGTTAGACAAATAATTTGAAATATTTGTAAGAGAGCAGCATGAGAATTTATTCTCTGCAATTAGGCAACAGTTTCAGTAAATTCTTGATATTCCTTGAGAGAGCTCACAACCAAAAATGAACCTCCACTTTTGCTGCCCCTGGGTTGTATAAGGAGAGGGCCATGATGGAAAGCTACACAGGTTTTCAATCTTAGTATTAGAGGGAAATTTAAACATGCCTTCAGGTTAATAAGCAAACAAGCTAATCAAGTGAGTCATAAAGATCCAAAGAGACAGAAGCTGCAAATTCTTTAAATTTGAGATTCTAAAAGGTGACAAAATATTTTCCTCGGGTCTTAGATAAGTTTTTTTTCTACTGCAATTAGAGCATGTTTGTTTTGATCCTATGAAGTAGAATAATTAAGGAGTATAATTGCACCGAAAAGTTCCTAAAAATATTAACTAAATTTCTCCCTGCATAAGTAATTTCAAAATTGTGTCACTTCCTTCATCAAGGGTATTTGCCAATTATTTTATGATTGGATGATGGGAAATCTGAAGGACACATTATAATGTCTATATGACTATAGACTACAGTCTTTCCACTGTTTGCCTATACGGCTTCCTGGATCTGAACAGCTGTTCATTCATTTAAATGTCAGGTTTAAAGGCAACTGAATGGACCATTATATCAAAGTCCATCCTTCTCCCCATTCTCTTACAATGTCTATAATGGCTATGTTATTTCTTTGAAGTAAGACATGAAGAATATCTTGTTAAAATAAAAATACTGTCTAGAATGACAAGAGCTAAAAATTATTATCTTTTATTTAGATAATTATCTAGTTGAAAGATAACTTAATCATATGATTTAGAAATTTTTTTCTGTAAGATTTAATTAACTCTAGTCACATTTTGGGCTCTGAATATCTGGGATACTGGACAAGAATATTTTGAGGGATCTTGGAGAAGTTTCAGCACACCCACATGGAAATTTACAGGAGTCATGAGTTGAATGCCAAAGTATGTATTATGACTGAGCCCAAAGGGAGACTAAAGACCAATGAAAGAGAAGTAGAAAGATTATGAAAATAATTTTACTTACTTTATACTTCTGCCTAGAGTTGGCCATAAGTATTACATAGAGATGAAAGAGTGAATTATGCATTGTTCATAATAAAAAGGAAACTCATTATTCTCTCTGGTTTTCTTCATTTTGGTTACAATGATTTTAGAATTGTACAGACAAAGAAAAAGGATTCTGTATCCCTTTATCTTTTGTCTTCTATCTCCTCATCCTTTTTCTTCATCCCAATGACTTTCTGTTGTATCCTACTTCCAAGTCTACAATACCCCTTGTCAAACACACATGATTTTCTATGACTTTACCTTCTCACATAGATACATGTTAGCCTAAGAGAGCTTTGCATTTCTTGTCAGGAAAATAGGGCTATATTATAAGTATTTATTACCCACCTCAAACCCTGAAACCCAGGTCCCCAAATTGATGGAAAGGGAACACACATTTGGAAAATTCCAGCACAGTGTAAATTGGCATCACGCTTCTCTTAGTTTAAACTTTAGCTTTTATCTCTTCATTTTTTCCCCCTCCTTTTTGACAGCTCTAAATAGTTATATAGAGAATGGGCTTTTCAAAAATAATGTGGATGGTAAAACCAGCAGTGTCAAAGGTAAAGTGATATTTCAAGGCCTATCCAACAAGCTCCTCATCTCCTCTTCTTCAGCTTTTTAAGACAATTAGACTAGAAACCAAAGCCCTGCCACATGCTCGACCTGATATCCTATTGCTGTGTACTCAGCAGGGCCATTCATTGACTGGCCTTCTGTGCTAGCTGGCTATGAATGGGGAGAAGTCTCAAGCCGACACTTCTCAGTTCCTTGTTCCTTGATGAAAATTAACCTTTCATTTCATTAACTACACCAAATAATAATGCATGAAACAATGATCAAATATACTCAGATGTCAAAGCCAAATATAATATATTCTAAATAAAGGTATACTATCAATGTCAATGTTACCCTGAATTTGTCCTGCTCACAGCAGGTGCTTGTGATGCTTTTTCTACCAGTTTCTTTGCATTATTTACACATTTTCAAGCATTAAGCCAATGCTGGCCATGAGCAGTCCTGCCCAGGGAATATTTCACAATAAGTGGCAGCCATGTAGGAAACTGACATTGTTACAGATAAAAGAAATATTTAGTAACTCAATGGTCAATAAAGTATAGGTAGAACAAGTAAATCACATTGCATTAAAGAGTGAGATTTTAAACAGCTGTTTTTCAACTAGGAGGCATGCAAGTGGGAACTGATTGATATTTCTCTCACCCAGCAATGCTTTTTTCCCTTTTGTCCGCACTTCCTCACTCCAAAAAAACTTAAATGAATAAAAATCTTAAGAATAATAAAAATAAATGGCCATTTTTTTTTTCATTAGTTTCCTTTCTTATTAGGGCTTATCATAAATTCTATCTAGAGAAGAAACTCAGTGACTATCAGCAACATAGTGAATGCCTAATGATGAGGAAACATTATCAAAGACAGTAAGCCACCATTGCTTCCCCTGTATCTTTCTTTCTATGTGTCCAGTAAAGATAGTTTAAGTTTATGGACACACCATTCTCCCATTTGTTTTACTCAAAAAGCTTGGAGTCATTTTTTAACATTCCCTCTCTCAGGCCAAATCCACTTCATCAGGAGATTCTCTTGACCTCAGCCTTAGAGACTATTCATAATATGGATATATTCTGTATACACACGTATGTGTTATATCCATGTATATAGATATATTCCAAGCTGGGGCTTCCTATTCAATAAAATTGATTACCTTTGTTAAAACATTATTCTGAAAAGTTCACAGGCTTCACCAGATGTTTCAAGAGGTCTGTGACACAAAACATCCTTCTGATTTAGGAGAAGATCTGGAGCCAGCTTCTATCTGGGACCCTATAGAAAGCTAGTGTTCTGGCAATAAAAATGTCCACTACCTAAGATGTGAAGGAAGGCCTTTTGTTATGTTAGGAGGTGATTCTTACATTGCAATTTGAATATTTATATTATTTATTTCAACATTGTCCTGAGATCTTTCTTTGCTGCACATTCTTAAAATATTCTGAAAATCCTTTTCATTCTAAAATGTTTATTCTAAAATGTTTTTATCCTAAAATATTTTCTGGAGTATTATTCATTTCTAATATAGTCATGGCCCTAATCTCAGAACATGCCTAAAAATCTGGAAAGAACTTTGAATCTGGTTCAGCTATGTAAGTAAAGGAAACATACAATCCCAAACCAGGAAAGCTATCTTAGGTTTATTAAGCTCATGGCTCCAAGTTGAAGAGAAAAAAACTATGTGACTGTATCAGTGGCAGGGTTCCAATGATCCAAAGTAAATCCTTCGATTTACTTTCTTTTTTTGAGGAAAATTTCTTACCTGAAGTAAGTTTCTTATGGATCTGCAGTAAATGAAGAAGCCTGAAATATTTTCCAAAAATTTATATAAGAATAAGGCCTATGTTATGCATATGTTTTTTGTCTATTAAACCTTTCTCAGTCTGAGCTTGATTTTTCACAGAAGCTTACTTCTGCCATGCCCACCCTCCTCACTAAGTTCTGGTTTTATGTTTTCACACCCTGCTTTTTTACAATTGTTTAATTGGACTATCAAGTCAAGCTTCTCAGTTTCAGTTTTATTTTTAACATGCAGTTTCCAAATTTAAATTTTTCTATATTTCTTCAGCATCATTCAGCCATAATTGTGTATATGTGTACACATTTGGATGTATGAGGTGTGAGTAAAATTCCTGAATAGCCTAGGAATTATAGAGAGATTAGATACTACATCTGAGAAAATTATTTCTCATAATTGTTTAGAACCCTGTGTGTAAACAGTAAGACTAGTACTTTATTCTTTTTTTTATCATGTGGTTTAATCATATAAAAAGTTTCAGTACCATTAAGTACTTTGATTTTAAGTAGCTCCAATTTAGCCATACAGAGATGTGACTTATATTAAATGGGACAAATTAAATGAAAAATTGAAGTAGAAGCTACAGACACATCTATGATGAAGATGGCCAAAATTCTTCATTCTAACCTTTTGTGTTCAGCTAATGTCAAACTCTGTAAAAAGCTCTCATTTGATAAAAGATCTTTCTTGTCCTTTCCTTGACTAAAGATGATGACATTTTGAAAAATTTCATTAAAATTAGTTCAGCAAGTATTATAACTATGGAGAAGCAAAGGCTGTCTTCTGATAGTAAACGTGAGAGCCAGTCAAATGTCAACTGATCTGAATGACTGAAAATAAAATGTCAGAATTAGTAGTCCTTGCTGAAAACATGGTACTTTAAATAGCTTTCAAGGACAGGACTCAGGGGTGACTGTGTCCACTTTACACAAGAACTGCAGCCCAGAAATCAGAGAAGTGTATGCACATTCTTCATTCTATAAAGGAGAGATTTATTTAAAAATCACATACCTCGAGGCCCCTCCACTTCTTCCTCATGATAGACCTTCTCCAAAGCCCATCAGTAAATCTCCCCATCATCAAGAGCCTGTTCTGTAGGATCTGAATGTCAGGGCACCGACATCACACACATGTGCACGCATGCGAGTACACACACACACACACCACAGAGCCACCATGTGTTCTTATTGCTAACTAGGTGCCACCTGTGAATTTGTTCATTAGCTGTTTATTTTATTTTATTTTTCTCCTAGGACAGTTACTGTCTCTGGACCACAAACCCATTTGTTAATTCCAAGTTGAACAGCTCTGTGCAGGGCCCCCAACTCATCTCTGGGCTTCTATTTCTTTATCATCAATGACCTTGATTCCCCATCTTCAAACCAATATTAATGGAGTTTCTCTCCTCTAATTTTTAAAAACAATACCTGAAATAACAACCCTCAACTGTAAATCTTAAAGAATAATTTAGTTTCTGCTAGGATAATTCTTTGCTTTTCTTATT
This sequence comes from Noctilio leporinus, assembly GCA_004026585.1. Lineage (NCBI taxonomy): Eukaryota > Metazoa > Chordata > Mammalia > Chiroptera > Noctilionidae > Noctilio > Noctilio leporinus. The sequence goes on from PVIW01000649.1 coordinate 167,766, forward strand.
TCTACCTTTAAAAAAAGCATGCTAAAGTCAATTGGTTCTGAAAAGGATATTAATCTTTCTTCTAGAGTCAGTCACATTTTCATTTTCCCATCTCTTATTCTGGGTTTTAAGTTTTTTTATAAAAAATGGCCAAATACAGATTTCTCATCTTCATTGACTTTAAAGCCTGATTAAATTACTATTAGTTTTCTCAGATCTAAAGAGTTACATTAAATCCACCCAGACTTAAGGCCAGGGTGTTCATCAGGCTGTTCTTAGAAGCTGAAAATGCACTTATGGGTTTGAAAACTAGTCATACATTAAACATTGTTAAAATGCAGTACACTTTCAAAAATCTCAACCCTTTTATAATTTGAAATCACCATATAATTTGCCTTCCTTTGAATTCTAATATTAATATACTTGATTATTTTAAAGCAAGGCCCACTTCATCTTTAAGTACTTGGGGCACTGCAGATAAAGGCATCACTTCCTACTTCAGCTCTGCTCTGCTTAATTTGTAGGCCAAGGATTCTTAAATTTTTGGATTTCAGGATATCTTAACATTCTTGAAAATTATGGAAGATCCTAAAGAAGTTTCTCATGGTGATTATATCTATCAACATTTATTATGTGAGAAATTCAAACTCAGAAACTTTTAAACTCATTAATTATTTAAAGTAATAACCTCATTATATGTTAATAGAAATAACATTTTAATTTTTAAAATTCACCATAGTTTCCAAAAGAAACAAATTAGTGAGAAGATAGGCAATGTTTGACATTTTTTGGAAATTCCTTCCAGTCTGGTTAATAAAAGCCAGCTGGAATTCCAGATCTGCTTCTGCATTCAATCTTTTGAAACTTCACACTCCATATCGCTTCTGAATAAACCTACTTCACCCTTGTGAGTGAATAGAAGTAGAAAAGACAAATAACATTGCAAAAACATAGCTTTGAGCTTGAGGACCTTCTGAAAGGAACTTGAGACTCTCCCAAGAGTCCCTAGGCCACACTTTGAGAATGGTTTCTATTTTGTTCTATTTAGGAAATCAAGGCTAACTAGAATGAGCAAAAGCATAGAGTAAATGTGGAACATCCTGCTGTAGCTAACTAACTAAGGGAAGACAAGATTTTGTTTCCAATGGAACAATTTCCTGGCAATGGACTGGCAGAATCATGCTGTGCTACGGGATGGTAACGTGAGATCAGTTATAAACAGCGTTGGAGGACTTATTTGATGGAAGGGACGAGTGGTATGGAGTGATGGAGTGCTGTAGTAAATTTAAGTCCATCCTTTCCTCTTGCATTTCCATAGGGAATGATCACCACCTTCCCCTAGCAAGACCTCTCCTGTCAGAAAGAATCCATTTTACTCACCACTCAGCTATAAGCACCATTTTGCCCCTTTGATTCAACCATGTTGGGAAGAGACACTTGTCTTGCATAGTAAACACAAAAATCAAAACAACGTCAGAAAAGCAAGTGAAAAAAGAAAGCGTTGACGCACACAAGAAAGCCCTTTTATACCCCTTGCTTGTGGAAAAGAAAACCCTGGAGTGTCATCAAGTTTCATTAATTTCTGTTTGACAAATTTCAACTTGACACCATAATTTTCTATCTTCTTCTTTCTCCAGTTGCTGCTTCACTCTTTTCTATGGAAACAGAAAACACCTAAATAAACCTCCTCACTACGGGAATTAGATATTTTCCAGGGAAGATATACCATAGCCTTTCTCTGACTCTTTGATCATTTTCTTTGTAGGCTTCTGATTTCAGGGAGAGCCAGTAGGGAGGAGAATGCTTTCGAAGTTTGAAGATGAGAGGAAGGCTCAGTTATGAAGTGAATTCTCTGTAGGTAAGTAGATACAGCTTGCTTTCTATTGCCGCTCAAAAGTCAGAGGTATCGTACATGCTCTGCAGAGTCTACTTATGGTCCTGGTTTTTAAATAATATAATTAGACATGAGTTTCTCATTGAAGCAATGATTACAAAAAATTTTTTCTTACAATCTTCATAGAGGGAGGAGCAGTGGTTACTTGAATTTTTTTAAAAATATTGACTGTGTGTATGCGTATAGGTGTGTGTGTATAAGAGAAAAGGGGAAACAGAGATAGAAACAGAGAAAAGATAATCATGTGGTTTCATGTTTAAGAAGCAATGTCAAAAAAAAAAAAAAATCTACTGGACTAATTTACCAAGGCCATAATATGATTTGGGCTAAGAGAGGCTAATCTTTTGTCAAAGCCTAAAATAATAAAATACATTTGGAGGGCTTTAGATTTTTGTACAAATCTTACAACTGGATCTAATTGGAAATGCTACTCACATAACCAGGGGCATTCAGGGGGAAAAAGGAGCAATGGACTAACACCATTTTTAAAAGTGAAGAAGTCTTTTCTTCTTCCAAGGGACAGTTTTCTGGACATGAACTTCAACTGCCTAACATATAAAGCCTTTCTCTCTCTCTCTCTCTCTCTCTCTCTCTCTCTCTCTCTCTTTCTCTCTCTCTGTCTCTCTCTCTCCTTTGACATTCTAGTCTTCCTTTTTCCTTCTATCCCACTTCTTTCTATTCTGGCAGTCCTCTACCAATTCTCCATTCCCTACCAATCCTCTGCCCCAGCACCAGCCACCAGTGAGTGCTATTTTGGAAGCAAGGTTTATATTATAAATGACCTATCATTCAGTTGTTTCTTAGATATTTTTCATGAAGGAAATGGGTTTTAAAAACCTAAGTGACGGTCAAGTGCTCTACCATTGATTTTAACTTCAAATGTGATACCAATAATTATAACTTTAAAAATAATTGGTCATTTTTACAAAGTTGTAAGTTGTAAAATTTTCCAAATCATTTACTATTTTACATCACTGACTTATTTAGAGCGAATTTGTTGGAAGAGTCGGGGTCAGGGGGTGGGGGATTAAAATAAGTAAATAACCTAGGCTGGTTTCCGTCAAGTAAGAAAATGTTAAAATGTATGTCTAAAGCTTCTGTTAAACTAGAGAGTTAAAAGCAAGAATTACAGTATAGATTACTGCAAAAATAAATCTTTTAGTGATTTATTATATTTATTTATAACCTGTGAACTTTTCTTATGTAACGACACTTGGTTTTCCCATTTTTCCACCAAATCTGAATAATTAACCGTGTAGACATAACTACATTTAAAATGACCACCTTAGAGAGAAACATACAGGGTGGGCAAAAGTAGGTTTACAGTTGGTACCCAAAACAGCTTATTCTTGTATTATTATTTATTACTTATTGTATTATTTTCCATACAAACCACTGTAAATTTACCTTAGCTTCAGCTTGTGTAATTGGGGGATAGCAAACTTCTCTAATCTTTCCAGTTATTTTCCCTCATTCCCACCCATCACTACATTCTTTCCAAACATTGAAGCAATTTCCAAATAAGTGTCTAATGAAAATAAGAGCCAGAGGTAAAGCAACAGCAGTTTCAAATTAGCAAAATAAAATTTGCAAATTGGAACTAATACATAAAAGTGAGAGCTTGCCTTCAACAATTTTGTGTTTCCTCTTTGCAACATTTGCATTGTGTGCGAGGATTTGCAAAATAGAAACCAGAATATTTTGATTGATGACATAAAATATAAGAGATGGCAGAGTTTGCCAGAGGAAAACTGAATATATGAAACATTCAAATGTGTGGCAAACCCGCCCCCCAAATATTGATGTATCCTCAATATTCTCAGCACGTCCAGATTTGAATGAACATTTTATTTTCTTGTCAGTGATTCAGAATTTTCACCACTCCTGTTGAGCAATGAGGGAAAATCATGCCAAGTGGGAGAAAGCTTTATTTTAAGGTTGAAGGCATGAAATAAGCACTAAGAAGACAATTGTACACCTGTTTTCAAGAGTAAAAAAGCATCTCAAATCTGCTTTGCTTTTGAAAATTTGGCCAAGGAGTATATTTCAAAGGCCCAATAGCTCATAACATTATTCCCAGGGCCCCATGCTCTCTGCCTAATTGGGCTTCTACCCATTTGCATAAGCATGATACTTCATGATTAATGCATAAGAGACAGCATGGAGCTCAGTATCAATTCGTCTGTGGAGGCCTTTCCTCTACTGAAAACAATCATTGTGCCTAAAATATAATCCATCATATTTGTAGGTTCGACTGCATTGTAGAATATTAGACTATTTAAATGCAATGATAAAACATTTACAGAACTGCAAACCTCTTCTGTGTAAGACTTCTTTTATTTTAAGCGGCCCACGGCACTGCTGCCTTGAAATCATTGTGGATGCCAGAAAAGGTTTATTTGCAAATGAGGTATCAAGGCCACAGATTTTTTTCCTCTTGACCCAGGCACTGAATAAAGAGGGAATAATATTTAAATAACTACCTTATGATTATTTTGGATTACAAGGTAAGCAATAGCTCTCCCCTCAGCACCTTCAAACATTAAGCAACAACATCAATGACGACTTCTAAAATGAGGAACTAGAAAGGTGAGGGGAGACCTAGTCAACAACGCTAAGTGTCCAACTTCAGGAATGAACTCGATTGTAGCTGAGGTGGACTGCTGCACAATTAAGGAGTGCAGCTCTCAGTGTGAGTCCTGGTGTTCCAAACAGAGCTGCCTGTATCTTCCCTGCTGCCTGGGCTACTTAACGAGGCAGGAATCCATTCCCCACAGTGGGGAGCTGGGAACTTGAGTCCAACAGCAGATCACAGTGTGATGTGGGAATAAATACAGAAGACCCTTTGAGGAAACTTTCTAAAAGCATCTAAGATGGGTTGTAAAATTTCAAAATATATAATATATAGTTATGAGAAACAAATAAACCACTGGAAATTCTATGAAATTAAAACAACCTGACAGCGCCCTCTTTTTCCATGCAACTTCCTACCAGGTGTGTATTTTTCCAGGTGTTTCATTTGATGGGTATATGAGTACATGTGTATGTTAATAAATTGGGGGGCCAAAATGCTACTAATGCATACCTTCTGTGGCTTGCTTTTCTGCTTCACAAAAGTTCAGGAAATTTACTCACAAAGTACATTTATGTTTATCTCATTTTCTTTAATAGTTTTGTGGTATCATATGTATGGATTACCAACACACACAGATTCTTCCACCATCAAGTTCTCTTAAGCATTATAAGAAAAGCCATATTTCATTATTTTTTTTTTTAATCCTTACCCAAAGATATGTTTATTGATAGGAGAGAGAAAGAAGGAGCAACATTGATTCATTGCCTTCTGTAGGCATCCTGACCAGGGATGGAACTGGCAACCTAGGCACGTGCCCTAACCAAGGATTGAACCTGAAACCTTTGGTGTATGGGAGGATGCTCCAGCCAACAGAGCCACCCAGCCAGGTCAGTGTTACCATATTTTAGATTGCTAGTAATTTAAGAGCAAAGACTGTCTTGGCTACTGCTGTAAACCTCATATTTAATACTGAGAATAGCACATAGCAAGCATTCAATAAATATATGTTAAAGATATAAATAAAACCTGCAGGGAAAACCCCAACCTTTCTTTACGGAATATGTGAATTTAAAATGTGCATGTAAATTGCCTATGTACTTCCAAAATATTGTAACATTTTATAGTTACACAAAGTATATCATTACTGTATATTTTGCTACCAACTGGATTATAGACTTAATTTTTCCTAATGTGATTAATAAGAAAGTGTTCCATTACTTTAAATTATATTTTATTGATTTTGAGAAATGTTAGGAATATTCCTGAGGCTGTTAGCCATTTGTAATTTTTCCTTTGCCTATTTGTTTATGTACTTTGACCATTTTTTCCTTGGTTTGTTTGCTAATCTTTTTCATATTGATTTTGGGGTTTCTTTTTTTTGTATATTTTTGCTTCACATACAATAGTTTTGCTCAGTGAAAAAATTTATTTGATTGTATTTATTTATCTATCTATTCATCACTCTATTCATCTATGTTGCCCAACAGAAAATTTTTAATATTTATGTTCAAAATGTAGGTTATTTTCCTTTAATGTTCCTGGGTTTATTCCTAGAAAATCATTCTCCATGCAAAAATATTAAGTAATTCAGTCATGTGGACTTTAATATTTATAATTTTCACTAGTGCATTATAATTTTTGCTAATTTATAATTTATTTTTATATGAGAGAGAAATCTGAATTTATTGAAACTTGTGCCATGCAAGTAGATAGATATTTATCCCATTAACTTATATCAAAAAATACACATTTCCAAAGTTTAGAAATGTCAACTGCGTGATATCCCAAATTGTCACAGGTACTTGACTTCCTATTCTGTTTCATTGTTTGCAGGTCTGTTTCTACCTCAGCACCATACTGTTTTAATTATCATAGCATTCATGGTACATTTTATTTATGGATACATTTAGGCCTCTCATATTACTTTTATTTTTCCTCTTAGTATTCACCCAAATTTATATTTTAGAATTATTTCATCAGATTCAAAAAGTGAAAAATAAAACACATTGGTAGTTTGATGGGAATATATGATCTCTGCAGATTAATGTACAAAGAGTAATATCTTTGCAATGTTGACATCTCCCTCTTTTTCTATGCAACTTCCTACACGTGACCTCTTGAATGAGGTGTGTATTTTTCCAGATGTTTTATTTGATGGGTATATGAGATAAATGTTTTCACATCCTCAGAGATTCCTTATTCCCTTCATCAGTGTTACAAAGTTTTCGTCATGCAGGTTTGCATATTTTCAAAAGCTTTTTTTTTTTTTTAGTGGCTGTATGACCAACAAATTTTCTTTCAAATCAGTTATATTGTTATTTTTAAGTAAAAGCTAATTATTTTATGAATTAATTTTATAACCAGTTACTTTATTAAATATTCATAGTGCTTCTAATAGCTTTTCAGCTGATTATTTGGGGCTATATAAGTACATTACCATAAGAAACAAATTTGTCTTCCTTTTTGGAAAGTTTACACAGTTATTACATTCCCTTGTCCTCCTTTGACATATTAATATGATAAATGGTTTTGAGATGAGCCCGTTACCAATGATTTATTACTTATAAAATTATTCATTGAACTGTGCTTTATTTTAATATTTTATTTAACATTTTATTTAGAAGTTTTGCATTGACACTCATTAATAAAACTAACTTGTCATTTTCACTTTATGCCGTTTGTCACATTAAGTGATGAATTTGAATGGGCTTTATGGGAATAATGCAAAAGCTTACTTTCTGTACTTGTCAGGTTCCAATCAAAAGCACAGAAACCACTCAGGGTATTTCAAGCAGACAGGGAGTTAAAATAGGAAATTAGGTCTCAATGTATTTGGAAGGGCTGAAAGAACGCAAGAAACATTTGTTTCACGCTGAACTTGGGAAATACAGGAAGGCTGCCATTCTGAAAGAGAACTATCCACGCCTTCACTGAAGCCACCACTGTGTCTGAAACCTTGTCACTGCCACTCCTGACCTGTTCTCCCTGCCCAGGACCTGCCACCACTGCCAGAAACAGAAATTGGCCTGTCTCTTCCTCTTCCCACTTAATCTTGCATTAGTATCTCCACTTGGCAAAACTAACCAGAACCCTGCTAGCAAAAGCCCTGCTTCCAGATTCTTGAAACACAGAGGATAACACAGATGGTCAGACAAGAAGCTGAATACTAGTAAATAATACCTGGCACATCCCTTTCCTAATTTGCCGGGATCATGTAGATAAATATGAAGATCATCCATTTCTTGCAGCTTTGAAACCATTTGGACCAATCCTTTTGAGGGAAATTTTGATAGTCTTAATTCTTTTCCATGGGTAGATATTTTTTCTGCCTCTTCTTTTATAAAATTTAGTAAATTATATTTCCTTTAAAAGCTTTCATTTCAGTAGGGTTTTATGCTTATTCATATAGATTTGTGCTTTATAAATTATTTTAAGTTTGCATTAATGGTTATTTCTCCCTCCTCATTATTTATATTATATTAATGCTGTTTTCTTGCCTCCCCCCGACCCTGCAAGGTGTTCACCCCCTAATGCCCAGAGTTTGTGAATACGTTTTGATACATGACAAAAGGGACTTAGTCGATATGATTAAATCTATAGAGCATAAGAAGAAGAGATTTTTCTGGATTATCCTGGGAGACGCCATCAAAGCACCTGAACCCTTAAAAGCAGAGAATTTTCTCCAGATGGAATCAGAAAGTGTAGCCAAAGGGAGGTGAGGGAGGCGGGAAGTGTGAGAAGACCTGGGCACCCTGGTGCTGGCTGGAAGTCAGAGGGTCAGGTTGAAAAGAAATACAAGAACCCAAGGAGCTGAGAGAAGCTCCTCACTGACAGGCAGCAAGGAAACGGGAACCTCAACCCTACAACCACAAGGAACCGCATTCTGCCAGCACTGAAACGGGCTTAGAAACAGATTCTTCCCCAGAGCTCAGGAGGAGAACACAGCTTGGCTGACACCCTGGTTTTATCCTCGGGCGTCCTGGATCACAGGAGCCAAATGACCAGCTGAGTTGACCTCTACTTCTGACCTACAGAATGGTGACATAATAAATTTGTGTTGTTTTAAACTGTTGTGTGGTCATTCGTTAGAACAGCAGTAGGAAACTAATACATTTTTAATTGTGCGTGTACATATATATTTCTGTTTGTTCTACTTTGTTTCTGGATTACATTAGACAGCTTTATCTGGTTTATGGTTTGGTTTTGATTTTCCAAAGATCAAACTCTTACATTTATTCATTGATTCTGCCACTATTTTTTCTAGCTCAATAATGTCTGAGAAATCCCTCAGACTTTGTATTTATATCCTATGTATCCTGCTGTGGCTGGCTTTGTTCCCCTCAATGTTATGATACTGAGATTTATCCATGCTTTTGCAGTAGATGCAATTATTCCTTTATACAAGTTTCTAGCATTCAGTAGAATGTACTCACAAAGCATTCCTTCATTCCATTCCTGAATGATATTTGGGTTTTGTCCACAGTTGGTTCGTTTTTACTCTAACAAAGCATGCTGCTACAAAGATTCTTATACACTGTCTCAGTGCTCGCATGCCTCATTTTCTCTGGCGCACATCAGGTAAGTGGGGCAGCTGGGATTATTCATGAGATAACGTACACCATTTTCCAACATAGCTGTACTGACTTACAGCTCCCCACACAATGCCTAAGACTTGTAAGTGCTTTAAAACTTTGCCAACACTTTCTTTAAGGTGCCTGATATAAACAGAGGTCACTAGTTTTATTGGAGTCAAATTTATCCACTTTTCCCCTTTAAATTCCATGCTTCTATGTCTTGTTTAAGATTGCTTTCTTTACCTAAGGTATTTAAACAATTCTCTTCTATTTTCATTTTAAAGTTTAATAATTTTGTCACTTTACATGTAGGCCTTTAATCCCCTTGAAATTTATTTTTGCTTAAGTCTGGAGTCCAATTTCTTTATTTTATTTTCTTTTTTCCTTCCATTTGTGTGTGTGTATGTGTGTGTGTGTGTGTGTGTGTGTGTGTCTAACTAATTATCCTAGCTGTATAGATTGAAAAGTCCACTTGTCATTACTGATCTGCCATCAACTCTATCATAAATCAAGTTTTATATAGGTTGATAAATTTGGGGATTATCTATTATGTTAAATGTGTGTATTTGTTCATTCTGTGCAAATACTACACAGTTATAATTATTCTAGACTAGTAAGGCAGGTCCCTCTTCTTTTCAGGAGTGTTCTGGTTATTAACAGGGGTGCAGAGTTAGTTACCCCAAGATGTGCCTTTGTGGTAAGTGGATTAGTTTAAGCTAAGGGCAACTTGAGCTGCAAGCTCAGGAGAAAGTTTTGCCCCTCCCTTGACTTTCTGGAAGAACTTGAATTAGGGGCTTTATCCATAATGAGAAATCATCAGAGATAACCTCTTTAACCTGTCTGTAAGACAAGGCAAATGTCTATTTGCTAAATATCTGCTCTTATTATCATCCTGCAATGACCGGTTGAAGCCACCAAGGCACGGTACCTCATCTGTAGCTTGGAATGTCTTAAGTACCCATTTTCTCTTTCTGTATCTGCTTGTGGGATCTCTGACTCTCATGTATGCCGGGTTCCCAAACACATGGAAGTATTAAATTTTATTTTCTTTTGTTAATCTGTCTCATAGCTATTTGATCATTAGACCAGTCAAAAGAACCTTGAAGGTAGTAGAAAATTTTTTCCTCCCCTACAGTTTTTTGGTATAAATTTTAAATCCCTTGTCAAATTCTATATATACTTGAGTATGCATAGGTGTACATGTATACAACTATATATCCATATCCACATGAACTTGAGGTTTTTAGTAAAATAACATTAAGTGTATAGATCAGATTAATATTTTATCCTAGAGGGAGATTTCCATTTTCTGAATTTAAAACTAACTATTTTTCTCTTCTTGTAATGGGTGGGGTCTGTTCTTGAAATTCAATAATCACCCCAACATGTGTTCATATGTTCTCTGTCAACAGCTCTTTGTGGTATACAGTAAGGCTTTTTGATAAACAGGTTTATATCTTCTTTTATTTCAAGGGAATTTTCAAGTACATCTTTAAAAATGGTCCATTTTAAATGTATTATTCTCCACATCAGACAACACCAATTATTGACATAGTTAATCTTCAGTCTATGGCCTGCTTATGTATTAGAGCCTCTTTTAATATTATTTTCATCTTTTTCTACTGTTATCTTTCTAAGAATTTCCCCATGTTACAGATCGGTTGGTACCCATGTTAATTCTACCCAGATCTATTTATAATTTATAGATTAATCAAGCAGTGTAGTCATTTTTACCTGATGTTCTTAATTGACTTATCAGTATCCATGCATATTTAATATTCACCTTAAATTGTGATCGTTCCCAGCATTTGCTGTGAGAAATTTCCTTCTGTTTCCTGTAGCACATTTTCTTCTAGGGTGGTCACTTTACCTGCTATCATTATTATACTTTTCCTTTTCTGCAGTTTGTTTAAAATAATTTATTTATGTTGTTTCTTTTACCATACATATATTTTATTCAAAACCTTATTGTAGCTATTGATTGTGTTTCCCCAACATTTGTTCCTCCGCTTTTGAAATGTATAGTGCTGGGCTCCAGGAGTGGTCTATGATTCCTTTACACCAATTAAAGCACTTTCATTGCATTTGTTAGTTATTGGTCAAAAGGACAGGCCTAGTAATTGACAGTGAAATCAATTTGTGACAGTTTTGAGAAAAATGCTTCCTGAGGGTTTCAGACCTAGGGTGTTTCTCGTGATTCTAAGAAAGCTACTAGATAACAGACCTCTCCCCACACACATACACAAAGAATTGTTCACATGTGAAATCTGACTACAGCCATATTGCTTGCTGCATGTTTATGGTTATGCAGAGCAGAACTGCCTTTGACAACAGAACTGAACCCCCAAAATAAATTCATCCAGGAATCTAGCCCGTCTTTGGACTTTTCAGCTAATGAGATAATGAACTCTCTTTCTTGTTTTAATCAGTTAGAAACAGGGTTTCTGCTATTTACAACACACAGTATCCAAATTGATGTCACTGTTACTTGGAAAGATGTGGGTATCGCCATCATTTTCTTGGCCCTGTTTATATCCTGCTATTATCAATTAAACTCAAAGGCTCTGAATGATGACTGTTTGTATCCTATATGCTACTTTTTATTGTCTATTTTGAAAACTTCCTGACCCGTTTTTTTGTATCCCTTTAATCAAAAATTATACATTGTGTATAAAAATATATACCATCTCAAAATAATATTGTTACCTCCCCCACTCAGCTAAAATAAAAACAGAATGGTTTCATCCAATCCAAGGTTAAGCTAAGAGTGGATTTCAATTTCAGTAAAACTCAGTCTACCTCTCTTCCATCTGCCCCCACCACCCTAGAGGATAGTCCTTTACATATCCTGAAAACATGGGCCCCTTTTCTCTGAAATACCCTGAATCCTAATGTTTTCCTCTCCTTGATACCATGAAACTACAGACAACGCCACATTGTTTTCAGTACACTTTTGCTTAGCTTCTTAGATCCGAATCTTGAGCAGTTTAAGAATTTCTTATGTTCCTAAAAGAGAAAGACACAGGGGTCCAGGTTGACTTCCTTGTGCCTCTCTTCACCCTAGAAACTGGCTGTTTTGACAACCCTGAATCCAAGTTTTGTCTGTCCAGCCTCACATGGCTGCCAAAACTTTGTTGGCTCCTCTTTCTCTTAGCAAGAGCTCTTCCCAGATTCTCAATCACCCACCTAAAATCAGCTCAGGTCCAGAATGGATAAGCAAACATGGGATATGTTGGTCTCTCTGTAATCCCAGCCTCTCAGCCACTGGCTGGCTACCTCTTTCTAATGGCTACAAACAATTGTTCGTAGCATTTTACCTGATTTCCTTGTTACTGTCAGTAGGAATGCTTGCTTGACACCAGCCACTCTCTCACAGTTGGAAGTATGAGTCTCAAGTTTGAATTTCTCAAAACCCTCCAGTTTCGGCCTCATTTATTTTTCCAGGCTTATTTCATACTGCTTTAGGTTTTGGTAGCATACCTAAAATGTGGTTAAAATAGAATCATACAATTTTAAAACTAAAAGTAAAAGGTTATCTGACTTAAGAATCTCAATTTTCCAGATGAGGAAACTGAGGCCACACCAGACTAAGTGGTGTATCCCATACCACAGAGCAGAGTTGGTATGAAGGCTTAAGTATACTTATTCCTATGTAGCATCTAGCAGGGCAAGGTGCAGAGCAGAGCAGAAGAATCGAGAATGACATGCTTCACACCAAGGAGAAATATTGCAATTCCTTTTTCCAGTGAATAAGATTTGTTGCTTTCTAACACACACCTCTACTGACATCACACTGGTCTCCTAGCATAAACCATGACTTTCCCCTCGTTATTCACTATAACTGTCATTTCTGAGCTCAGAATTGGGGGTAATCATCATGCTGAAAACCAGGCTGCTTCTTAGACTGAGAACGAGAAAAGCTGCATAAGCACCTATAAACCATCCTTCAACCTGTTTTAGTCAAAAAGAAACCTATATGTCTCAATATTTGATAGTCAAGACTGTAAGGCTATTGGCAAAAAGTCATATAATTTATTGTGTAAATGAAGCACTTTTTGAGAGTGATAAAGGATGTCATTAATAATTATGCTAGGACAATAGGCACACACCAATGCTGGCCTAGGCACCTAGCTGCCCAATCATTTAGTTCTAACTTATAAAAGCAGTTCTTCTCTAATACTTACTGAACGTTCCAACCACTTCCATATGAGAAAAGAAAAATGTATTGTCAGAGAATGCATTCATTTAAATTAATAGACTTTTCAGAACAGTTTTAGATTTATAGAAAAAAATGGGCTGAAAGCAGAGAATTTCTATAGATTCCCTGATTCTACCCAACTCATTTTCATCTACTATTAATATCTGCATTAGTGTGAGATGTTTATTGTAATTGATGAGCCAATACTGATATATTATTATTAACTAAAGTTCATAGGTTTTCCATTAGGATTCACTTTTTGTGTTTGTCTATTCTATGGGTTTTTTGACAAATGTAGAATGCCATGTATCTGCCATTACAATGACAGCAGAATAATTTTACTGCCTTAAAAATCCCCTATGCTCCATCTATTCATCCCTCCCTCCTCCCTGAGCCCTCGCAACTTCCAATATCTTTACTGTCGTCATGGTTTTCGTTTCCAGAACATCATATGGTTGAAATCATACAGTTTATATCCTTATCAAATTGGCTTTTTCCCAATCATTTGTTCTTAAAATTTTAAATTATTGGTGTTAAGTGAGATCTGATTATCATGAAGAGAGGGTATTTCAAATTAGACAACAGGATTTAAAGATTCTTGTGCAAGGATGTTTTTAAGAGAGAAGAATTTTTTTTTTTTTTAAGTATTAAGAGCATTATTCATAGAAAGGAAGACTAATGTTAATATTACATTTAAAACATTTGTGAGACAATATAAATGAAATACAAAGAAGACACTCTTACTTTTTGTAATAGTGTATTATGCCTTATGAAATAAGTCAGGCAGCAAAAGACAAATACCATATGATGTCACCTAATATAGGAGCCTAATGAACAATGAGCAAAATAGAACAAGAGGCATAGAAACATGAAACAGACTGACAGTGACCAGAGGGAAGGAGAAAGGGGGAGAAGAGGGAAAAGAGGGGAAAGCGTCTAATCAAGGAACTAGTATAAATGAACTATGGACATGGACAACAGGGTGGGGATTCATTATGGGAGAAGGGGAGGGGAGGACAGAACAGGAGAGACCAAAGGGTGGGAGGGGGGGCAATTATAATAGAGCAACAATAAAAACAGAAATTAAAAAGAAAATAAGTCACAAATTAGAAGATATTTACAATTCTTACATCTAAAAATAGATTGCAATACAGAATATAACTATGTAAATACCCCACGACTCAATAAGAAAAATACAAGTAACCCAATAAAATAATATACGCAAAAGTGTAAGAAAACAGCAAAAATGATTTGTTGATGAAATATTTAGAAGTTCTCAACTTCACTAATGCCCAAAGACATAAAAATTAAATGATGAAACTCTCTTCCAATACCCATTAGGTTGGCAAAAATTAATAACCATAAGTAACACACAAATGAAGAATCTTCTAAGAATGTAAATTATTCCAATTATTTAATATTCCAGTATTAAAATACCCAAATAATAGTAGTTATTATAAAATGTATAAAAGGACAAAAACCTATGAGAATAATATATAATGACTTCAGGGTAATTTTGGGATAAGGAGGGGTAAAGAATGAAACAAATTATACTTTATGTATTAAAAATATATATGTAAGCCCTGGCTGGTATGGCTCAGTGAACTGGGCACTGGCCCATGAATTGAAAAGTCCCAAAGTTTAATTCCTAGCCAGGGCACATGCCTGGGTCACAGGCCAATGTTTCTCTCCTTGTCTTTCTCTCTCCCTTCCCATCTTTCTAAAAATAAATAAATAAATAATTTAAAACTAGATATGTGAAATAAATTTTGTGAAATATTTATAGCTATTTAAAATAATAGTTGATATATAGATGTCTATTATTTTCTGTAGATCTTTGTTAATTTGTATGCCTCATATTTAAACATTCAAAGGTTGTTGAAAAGTCTAACTTTTCCCCTACACTTCTTGTGAGAGATGCTAATTAAGGAAAAAAGTTATTGCACAATGTAATACATAAAAGAAATAGAGTATTATTTAGAAATAAACAGTCATGAGATTTTAAGTCCTAGCTTTTATACCTATTGAACATGAGGTTCTTATGTAAGTAAGTCAGTTAGCCATTAATTTTGTCATCTATGAGATGGAAACATAACAATACTAATAGTATCAATATCTGTTCATATTAGAATTTTGGAAGAGTTAAATGAAAAGGTATATGTGAAAATATTTGGTAAATTAAAGTCAAACATAAACATTAATTTTCATTATTGCTTCTGAGGGAGAGAATTAGATTGTTGCATCTTTCTATTTCTTCTACATGGATTTTTGCTGAGATGTTTTTGTTCAGAGAAATGACAAAAATAAAAACCAGGATAAAGAACATTAAAACTAAAAATGGATATATAATTCACAAGCTATAAATATAACATTAATATATATTGTACACTGCATCTCCCTCCGCAACCAAGAATGGATATATCCACCTTAAAACTAGAGATAAACAAAAATTCCAGAATATTAGGCAGCACAGAAATCCAATAAACAAAAGATATAAAGAAGAAATACTCATCCAGACAGGCAGAAAAGGCAGACCCAGGACAAAGTGGACAGTTTGGTGGTGTGCAGTTTACATGGGGTGGTGGCCTAGCAGCTGTGGCAAGATGGCAATGCATCCAACCAGAGGAAAGCAAAGGCATATGTATTTTAAAATGTAGGGATACCTGGGGAGCACTCCCAGAACCAGACCAGACCACACAGCTTAGAGTTCCAACGTTGGGGAAAATAAAGCCATATTGCTTCTGACTGTGAAAACCAATGTGGGTTGGGGTGGAGGAAGAAACTGCTGCTCTCTCAGCAGGCTCTTTGTTTAGAGGCTCCCACTGGTCCTGGAACATACACAAACCCACCCAATCTGGGAACCCTAGCCAGGGCAACCACTAGAGAGATGCCAGTCCCTTACAGGAAGCAGAAGTGCCTGGAAAAAGGGTAAGTGCTAAGCAGGCAGCACTGTTCCCTCTCAGACCCCTCCCCCACATACAGCACCACAACATCATGAAACAGGTTGTCTGTACTAACGAATACCTAAGGCTCCACCCCTTACAACATAACAGGTGCTACAGCTCTACCTGAGACACAGAGGGAAATATAAGAGCGCATCAAGTCAAGGAGACAAAAACTTATGGCTCAAAAAAGGAACAAGTCAAGGTCCCAATGGTCGAACTAAGAGATGAAGAAATAGCCAACCTAACAGATAAGGATATGTGAAAGGAAGAAAAACCCACACAGGAAGAAAAACCCACACAAAACCAATGGTGAAGGGAAGGAGAATGGGGTTCAAATCAACGATTTGGAACAGAAGGAAGAAATAAAGTTAACCAGTACAGAAAGAGGAAACAAGAATTGAAAAAAAAGGAGAGGCTGAGGAATCTCTGAGACAACTTTAAACATGCCAATATCTGAATCATGAGGGTGCCAGAAGGAGAATAGGCAGAGAAAGAAATTGGAAACTCATGTGAAAAAATAATGAAAGAAAACTTCCCTAATTTGGTGGAGATAATGGACATACAAGTCCAGGAAGTACAGAGTCCGAAACAAGCTAGATCCAAGGAGGACCACACCATGGCACAGCATAATTAAAATTCCAAAGATTAAAGATAAGGAGAGAATCTTAAAAGTGGCAAGAGAAAAAAAGAGTTACCTATAAAGGGGTTCCTATAAGACAATCAGCTGATTTCTCAAAGAAAACTTTGCAGGCAGGAAAGGACTGGCAGGAAATATTCAAAGTGATAAAAAGTAAGGACTTACAACAAAGATTACTCTATCCAGCAAAGCTATCATTCAGAATGGAAGGGCAATAAAGTGCTTACCAGATAAAGTAAAGCTAAAGGAGTTCATTATCACCAAACCATTATTATATGAAATGTTAAAGGGACTGATTTAAGAAAAGGGGGATCAAAATTATGAACATTTAAAAAGACAATAAACTCACAGCTATCAACAACAGAATCTAAAAAATAAAAATAAGAACAAATTAAGCAAACAACCAGAATAGGACCAGAATCATAGGTGTGGAGATCATTGGGAGGGTTATCAGCTGGGAGAAGAGGGGTGGTGAAATGGGGTGAAGGGATTAAGAAACAAAGTTGATGGATAAAAGATAGACAGGGAGGCATTAAGAATAACAGAAGAAAGGATGAAATCAAAAAAGTTACATGCACAACCCATGGAGATGAACTAAGTGGGGTGTGGGACTGTGGGAGGGAATGAGGATTCTGGGTGGAGGGATGCAAAGGAAAAAACTTGGGACAATCGTAACAGCATAATCAATAAGATATACTTAAATATATATTGCAGATAACATGTAATGTAGTATTATAATACTATATGTAAAAGATAAATAAAATTGTCAGGATCTTACTGTTTATTTATAGTTTCAGGCAGTATTTAAATACTTTCATACAATTCTGCAAAATTTGCCGAGTATTTTCAATATGTAAAATATAAATGTGTATGTTCAAAAGTAATTTATACTTTTCTAGATCTTAGGAAAATAAATACAAAACATTAAAAAAACATCTTTTTCTGTATTTGATAGTTCTTTATATTTTTAATTTAAAACAGTATGACAAAAGTTATAGTTCTTCATTTTTGTCAGCTATGATTAGATTGTTATTGTTTATATCTCACTATATATATGCCACAGTATCACATTTTGAAAATATAAGTAAATATAAATATGAAAATTAAAATAACCTGTCATTTTAATTAAACTTTGCAGTACTTCAGATATAATGTGTGGATCAAAATAAGAGTTGTGGTAGAAGAAACTGGAAAGACAGAAAAACAATTTTATTCAACAAGAATCACTAGAGAATAACTTGAGCACCGCATCCACCTGCTTCTACCTAGTGTTTTTTCACACCCCCCTTCCACTGCTCTGTTCTGGCATCCTCTAGGGCAAGGACTTCAAAAATAGGCATGTGAACCCCAGGGATTTCTCTGATGATTACCTGATGTGTGGGAAGAAAACACTATATTCTTCTATTTTTTACCTAAAAGTTAGAAAAAATTGAGCTTTACCTTTATGTAATACATAAATTTATTCTGTATCTTTTCTTGGTCTGCATTATAGATGTTCAAACACCACATCAGTTTGGCAAAGGAATCTTGCAGGAAGTGATCATTCGATAACATGGTATAGTTGACATTGTTCTCTCAACATTTTTATATACTTTTTTTATATACATACTTTAACATATCCTAAGCATCACGTTCCTTAGCAAGTGGATTTCCACATCATATTATCTCATTTTAACAAAATTACTATTTACCACATGACAGGGGGCTTAGAATGATTACTGCCAAAAGACAAAAACCAAAATAAATTAGCTAACCCTAAAAAAGCAAGCACAAACAAACCTCAAGTAAATGGTAGCAGAAGCCATTCTTTATGTCTAGAACAAATCTTTGTCAGCTGCATTATGAGGTATAAATGATGAACATCTGTCATATCTGAAAAAATTTCAGAAAGTTATAAAGACCTTCTGAAATAAGGATTTATCCCCATATCTTTCCAAAATGTATATTATGCCTTGAGAGTCTAGTTAATTATAATAGAAAATAACATGACAGAAATGTACTGTTTTTTTCAGCTTTGTGGCATACTTTATTATTTCTATTTTGTGTATGTATTATGATGATTATATAGTAGATAAGCACAATATCCCACATTCATAGTCATAAACAAACAAATTTGAGGGCATATAAAGTCAAGAGTTTTATTCTCATGTGGTATGATCAAAAGTTTTTCAGAGCGATTATACTTATCTGGTCCTCCTGCCTTTCATTCTTCCAACTCAACCCCCACACTACAAAGAAGATACTTTTTCAAATTAAAAGAATTGACTGTTAAGTGCCCATCGGATGTCACACCCTGTGATAATGGGTACTCTGCAAGCATTTAATGCATGAATAAATGACTAAAGGGAGGAATAAATGAATGGAATGGTGAGGGAAAGTGAGTGGTGAAAAGATGAAGTTTGGAGTCTTGGTAATTTTCATGTTGGTTCTAACACTGAGCAGAAATGGGCCTCGGTGACATGAGCACAGAAAAAATGTTTATGTTTAATTCACCTAAAATGGGGTTTATGTTTAATTCACCCAAATTATTTGGGTTAGGATTGCTGATTTTGAAGTAAGAGTGGAAAAAGCAATCAATGAGCATTTATCTGAGACCATTGTACAGATGTTAACCCAAAGCACAAAAGGAATAAAGATTTAAAATATAGCTTTAAAATAATGTGCTTTTCATCCTACGTTCTCGTATTTTTTCTTCCTATTCTCTGAACAAAATGGTTAGGCTGACTTCTTTCTTTCTTTCTTTCTTTCTTTCTTTCTTTCTTTCTTGCCCTCTTTCTTTCTTTCCCTCTTTCTTTCTTTCCCTCTTTCTTTCCCTCTTTCTTTCCCTCTTTCTTTCTTTCTTTCTTTCTTTCTTTCTTTCTTTCTTTCTTTCTTTCTTTCTTTCTTTCTTTCTTTCTTTCTTTCTTTCTTCCTTTCTTTCTTTCTTTTTTTTCAGAGTGCTTCCCCTGCCCTTCTGTGTCCTGTCCACTCTGGCCTTTTTAAAATTCTTTCCACGGGCTAAACTCCCTCCTGCTACAGTGCCTGTGCACATACTGCTTCCTCTATTTGGTATGATCCTTCCACCCTTTTTTTTGTGACCCCCAAAGTCAGATCCCACTGCCTTCACCCAGAGGTCCACCTGCTTTCCTTGGTGGCACTTATCACAGTTGCAGTTTTGCATTTCTTGCTGTTAATTTTCATATCACATCTTTGTTTCCCCAGTAGATGATAAGCTCCCTGAAGGTAGGGCTTATTTCACTTCCAGTACATAAGGAATTTGTCTGGAAGCTACTCTGTAAACATTTGTGTGTCAATTGGGATAATGTATGCAAATGCATCTTGTGTACCATGATGTACAAGTGGAAGGTGTTATTCGTATCAAGAACAGATGAAAAGGGGGGAAAGTAATTATCTTTTTTTATTCAATTGTTTATTTACTTATTTAATTGATTATGCTATTTTTGTCATAATTTCTCTCACTTTGCTCCCCTCTGCTCAGCACCCCCCTCCCTCCAGCAATTTCACCCCTCTTAGTTCATGTCCATTGATCATTTATGTGAGTTCTTTTTTTTTTTTTTTAAAGATTTTATTTATTACTTTTACAGAGGGGGTAAGGGAGAGAGTCAGAGAGGGAGAGAAACATCCATGTGTGGTCACTTTTCACCTGCCTCCAGCTACAGACCTGGCTGGAGACCTGGCTTGCAACCTGGTTATGTGCCCTGGCTGGGAATCAAACCAGTTACCTTTGGGTTCGCAGGTCAGCATGTGAGTTCTTTTACCTTACTTTTTCCTGTACTAACCTTAATATCTCCCTGTCTATTCTGTACCCACCAATTATGTTTCCTAATCCCTGCACCATTTCCCCATTTCTCCTCTTTCCCCTCCCAGGTGATAACCCTCCCAATGAGCCCCATACTATAATTCTGGTCCTATTCTGGTTGTTTGTTTAGTTTGTTTTTATTTTTATTTTTTAGATTCTGTTGTTGATAGTTGTGTTTGTTATCATTTTAATGTTTATAACTTCTGATCTTTTTTTTTTTTTCTCAAATAAGTCCCTTTAGCATTTCGTGTAATAATTGCTTGGTAATGATGAACTCCTTCAGCTTTACTTCATCTGGGAAGCACTTTACCTGCCCTTCCATTCTAAACGATATCTTTGCTGGGTAGAGTAATTTTGGCTGTAGGCCCTTGCTTTCATCACTTGAATACATCTTGCCAGTACCTTCTTACCTACAAAGTTTCTTTTGAGAAATCGCCTTATACTCTTATGGGAACCCCTTTGTAGGTAACTCTCTTTTTTTTCTCTTGCCGCTTTTAAGATTTTGTCTTTTTCTTTAATCTTTGGCATTTTAATTATGATGTGTCATGGTGTGGTCCTCCTTGGGACTAGCTAGTTTGGGACTCTCTGTGCTTCCTGGACTTGTATGTCTATTTTCTTCACAAAATTAAGGAATTTTTCCTTCATTATTTTTTCACATAAGTTTTCAATTTCTTGCTCTGCCTCTTCTCCTTTTGGTACCCCTATGATTGGATATTGGCACATTTAAAGTTGTCCCAGAGGTTCCTACCCTGTCCTTATCTTTTTTTTTCTTTCAATTTTATTGTTGTTGTATTACATCCATCCCCTTTTTGCTCCCCTCTGTCCCCCTCCCCACCCACCCATTCCCCCCAAAGTCAATCAATCTTTTCAATTCTTGTTTCCTCTTTCTGTACTGGTTAACTATTTATCTCTTCCTTATGTTCCAAATCACTGATTTCAACCCCGGTTTCCTTCCCTTCACTGTTGGCTTTGTGTGGGCTTTTCTTCATTTTACATAGCCTTGCCTTCAATTCTTCCTTTCTGTATTTGTTGTATTTAAAGACAACTGTCACGTCTGTGAGCATCTTAATCACCAGCGTTTTGAACTCTGTATCTGTTGGTGGGCTATCTCCTAGTCTGTTAGGTTGGCAATTTCTTCATCCCTTAGTTCTCCCACTAGGGCCTTGACCTGCTCCCTCTTTTGAGCCATACTTCTCTGTCTCCTCAGCTTAACAGCTTTCTGTGTTTGCCTCTGCATCTTGAGTCTGACTCTTATAACAATAATACATATTTCTTATCACCTAATTTATTGTTTCTCCTGTTTTTGCCTGCCAATTCATCTATTATTCATTCAATCAATAATCGTTTCAGAAAAACAAAAACAAACAGTATTCCTCCTGTTACTGAACCTAATACCCTGTGGTTTAGATGATAGTCATTAAATTTTACTAAAGCCCAGTGTTTTAACTGTCTTGATCATGAGAAGGGCATCTTCCTTAAGTATTCAGAGCCACGTTGATGGAATCTTTACTCAGCAGATATATATTATTTCCTTTAAACATTTGGTGTTCACTTAGCCATTGACTCAACAAATATTGATTGAATAGTTGTTATATGCCTCCATTGCTTAGATGCTGAAGATATAGCCATGGGCAGAGGAAGTTCCGGCCTCCCAAGCTCTATCTTCCAGCTCAGAAGGCAGAGGAGGCTTTTGGCTGGGATGCCTGAGGACAAGACTGGGAAGGGAGCACTCTTCCCAATCTTCTGAGTTTATTTTCCCCTTTGTTTTTAATTAACATAACTTCTAAACATATACTGCTCTATAGATTTCCCATTTCCTGCCAATTAGCTATTAAAGGATTCACTGATAACACTTCTCTTTCTAAAACATAATTTACATTTGGTAAAGTCTCATAAGTAATAAAACTACAAAAGGTAGAAATTCTAAGGAACTGTTTTCTGACCCTAAGGATACTTGATCATATTTGGGTTTGTTAGAATTGTTTTTCTCAGCCTGGTTGGTGGGCACAGTGGATAAGGTGCCAGTCTGTGAACCCAAAGATTGCTGGTTTGATTCCCAGCCAGGGCACATAACCAGGTTACAAGCCAGGTCTCCAGCCAGGTCCATAGCTGGAAACAGGTGAAAGGCAACCATATGTTGATGCTTCTCTCCCTCTCTACCTATCTCCCTTCCCCTCACTCTAAAAATAATAAATAAAATCTATTTAAAAAAAAAGTTTTTCTCAAAGCAGTGCACAAAATAGAGGGAGCAAGCAGGGCATTTATTTCACGGAGAATAGCCCACTGCATGGCAGAAGATGGGTGCCTTCATCTACAGCTCATGAAGTCTGGCAGGTTACAAACGAACATTTAAAATATGCTTGTACATGGCCCTGGCTGGTGGCTCAGTGAAATGGCACCAGCTTGCAAACCCAAAGGTTGCTGGTTTGATTCCCAGCCAGGGCACATAACCAGGTTGCAAGCCAGGTGTCCAGTCAGGTCCATAGCTGGAAGCAGGTGAAAGGCAATGATACACTGATGTTTCTCTCCCTTTTTTCCTCCCTTCCTGCCCATCTCTCTAAAAATAATGAATAAAATCATTTTTAAATTTTTAAAAAATAAAATAAAATAAAATGTGCTTGTACATTGGTCTGCTTTTTAATTTTTTAATTTTAATTAATTATGAGGAAAATCCCTTAGCCTTAGACATTCCATATTCTTATCCTTCTGAAAACACAGCATACACTTTGGACTACATGTTTCTCTTTTGTTTGACACTTTCAGGGTTTTATGTGAAGCCCACCACTTTGTTTGACACATAGAGAAAGAAAACTGGACAGTTTCTACATCAGCCCAGAAAAGGTTTATTTACCATTGGAAAAGCCGTTAGAGTTGTAGTATCACAATATATCTAAAATAGGAAAATGCCACTCATTTTCACTATCTTTCATGCTGCTTAGAGTGAAATCCCAGCCTTATGGCTTACTAGCGACATAAGTTGGGCAAGTCACTTTCTTCAAGTTCCTCATTTGCAATATGAGGAAAATTAGTGTATCTACCTGTAAGTTTAAATGAACCAGTGCATGTCGGGGTTGTGAAAAGTGCCTGTTAGATAGTCAGTGCTATGTAAGTGTTGGCTAGTTGACCAGAGCAGGTGAGCCACAAGGGTAAGAGTTTTTTATTTGTATTTTTAAACTGGCACAGCTCCAATACCTACAACAGAACCTGGCGCAGAATAGAAGTTTAATAAATATTTGTTGAATAAATGAATGTCAAAACAAACACAATTCAATTAGATGTTTGGACATATTGATCTAATGTATGAAACTTTGAAACAAATTGTAGTTCTGTCTCTCAGATGCAAATGAGGGCTGTGCTGCTTCAGGGTGACAGCTGAGAGTTCCCAAGGCAGAGAAGAAAACAGAGCAGAAAGAAAAGTGTGAAGACTCAAGGTAGGCATTGAATTTCTTTCCTCCCCAATCCTCTCAGAATAACAGTAAAATAAATGCCTTGGGACAATTAGAGGCAGCAAGAGTGTGAGAATAGACTACAACTTCCCCCATGGTCAGCGGCTTCTGGCAATGACATAAACCAAAGCAGAGTCAGCACATGGAGTGAGAAGGTGAGTGGAAAGTTCTCCAGGGTTCCACAAGGCAAGCAGTATATGTGCGTGTGTCAAGAAAGACTTGATGGCAGAAGTGGCCCGAGGAAATCCTAATGATAGACGTCCCCATTTTAGAGCTGCCCTGCCTTCCCTCTGAACACCAGGCTTCTCCACCCACCAGAACCGTACTTCTAGCACCTGACAGAGGTTCTTTTATTTGGTGAATGTAAAACCCTTCTATGTTCTACTGCTCCACATAATGCGTATCCACCTGCTTTGCACCTTATTATTCTGAGATTTTCCTCAGCTTTCTGCCCCATTCAGAGAACCTGACAAACCATGTAGGATAAAAGATAAGAGGTTTTTATTGATGACAATGACAAAGGAATCAATCTCTGCTGAATTGGCTCATCTCAGCTCTGAAAGGCTGGGGTGAGGCCTGAACACAGAGGCAGCCCTCTAGAGTAAAGGAGTCCTTCCAAGGCTTTACAGCACCTTGCATTGAAAATAATTCAGACCAACCTGCATCTAGGCTCTGATCAAATCAGGAGAAAAAGAGGAAAATGAAACTGGGCAGTAGAAAACAGTTCGGATGACGTCTGCCAAGGAGCAGAAAATACAACACACATATCTAAAGTACAGCGATCAGAAATGTAAGGTGCCATCTGAGACTGTTTATCTTCCTATGGGAAAAAAAAGGGGACGGGCAAAATAAACCACTATGTCAGTTTTGTGGACAACATTTACATGGAACCTGGTGATTATGAGTTAGTGCTTTTGGTTGCATTGGTATTCATGAGAGAAAAAGCAGCTAAATTGCTTGCTGTGACACCTAATCCTAAGAGCAAATATCGTTGGTGAGATGCCCACGTGACTTCATTCCCACAGTGCAGAGTAGGTAGGCACGCTTGCCACTGGCAGGGAAATAAGAGCACTGCCTAGGGCGGATTCTAGCTCAAAGACAGCAAGGCTCAGTAGATGAAAGAATCACCACGAACATTGACTGGGAAGGTTGGACTCACTAGAGACCCGTTCTAATCCTCATGAGAACCCTATGAAGTGTTATTATCTCTGGGTTTCAGAGGAAGAAACCCAGAGTAAGGTGGCTCAAAAGTCACCTTACTACTAATTGAACCTATACTCTGATACCCCAGGGCATAGCCACACAGCTGCATGAAGTGTCATAAATCCCTGCTCCTTAGTTTAGATAGATATGAAGATAAAGCAAGATAACACAGGTGAAAATACTTGGAAAATTAAGCTATACCCATGAGAAGGATTATTATGTACAAACTTTTCTTGGATGGGAATAGACATTAAAGTCTTGGCCATGTGCAAAATTGTTCTTAATTTAGAAAGTTGTTCAACCCTGTTTTTAGCCCCAGGATTCTCTGCTTCCTATGTATGAAGAGGCAAATGAAATATAGTCATGCAAGAGGCTATTTCTTTAATTTTCTGGATTGTCACATTCATTCAGCATGAAATTTTCTACAGAAAGTCAATTTTAGAAAGTTCCAAACTTAATTAGATCTTGCAGTTTTGTGATCTTCATTATAATTATCAAATACTGAAGAGCTAATAAAGGATCAACCTCTGGGCTGCGGAATAACCTAATCTACTCATACCTCAGTGACATCCTGAATTAGAATCAGGAGCTGATGAACTACAGTGCACCAGCCAACTGACCATAGTCAGCAAATTTCGATACAAACTGAGCCTTGATCAGATCAAGATGAATACCAGATATGCAAAATAATCCAATAAAGTTTATCAATAATCTTAGGCAATTCAAATGAGATATACACTTGGTGTAGCAAGTCTAATTAAGAGCATTTCTATGATAAACTGAAACCATATTTCTTGCTATAATGCAATTATTCATTTGAGTCTACTGTTAGAAGAACAATGAGCAGTTAGCAGCCGCCTTATTAGTGATCTGTCTTCCTGAAACTTGCAATTTTACCAAATAATAGATATCACCTTTTTAATATTCCTAAAGATGTTTCAGTAATGTAGATTTTGTTGGAGACAGAGTGGTAAATTTTGGATCATTTGGGGTTCTTTTTCTTTTGTCTTTTTTAAAAGATTGCTACAGATAATTTTGTGGGTGTTTCTATAAATTTTTTGGTTTAATTGTATTTTATAAATAAATTTTACCACAACAGAGCCATGATTCCTCATTAATTCCTTTAGGTATTTAGCATCTTAATTTAATATCACATCTGCAATTGTCTCCCAGACTCCTCATGTTTAGGAGCCAAAGGGATAACCCAAATATTACATGGGGGGAAATTCTAATTTTATTAAATGTATTGGTGTACATTAATGGAAACTCAAATTCTAAAGCTTTGGGAAATTTGAAGATAGCGACTAAAGGAAAAAACACACAACCACTTTAAAATTTACCTTTTTTTCTGTTAAGGGACATATTTTACATTTGGAAAGGTTAAGTCTTTTGAATAAGCCATTGAGTTATGCACATATTGAATGTTTTTATTTTTTTAACTGAATTATCTCTAATGCAAGTGCACAAAAAAGTTCAAGCCAGGACAGACTCCTTAGTAGTTCATGCCTTTGAGGGGTGCATAGTAGGAAGAGGTTAGAAATGTTCATAGAGAAAAACCACTCGCACCTTCTTTATATATGGATAGAGAAATTATTTTGCCTAAATTTTTGAGTCTATACAACTAGTATAGTTTGTTTTGTGTTGCTTGCATATGTCTGTCTGTCTATTTGTTGGAAGCATTCCTTCTTGTTAGCAGAATCCTTGGAAAGTTGCTTGTAGGGAGAGGGTAAGGAGAGGAGGAAATACTGAAAAGGCTTTGTGAGAAGCTTTTTCAGATGCTGAATATAAGCGAATTGCTTTGGGGTCCAAGTAACAAAGTATGCCTCATATCCAGGCAGAGGACTATTCCCCCACCTCCAAACAAAATCCAATTGTATGTACTCATGAGAAATGGAAGCTTTGAAGGAGAGGAACAAAGTCTTCTTGTCATGGATACTAGTGATCTCATGAATGCTATATCAGGAATGGCAAAAATAAAACTTCTTCTGGCTTTGAGGGAAGATGACTTTGGCCAAGAACAGATTGAGTAAGAATGGTAGAACTTGACAGATCCTTAACTTGACAGTCACACATATTGGCTTTAGCAAACATGAAGGACCAATATGGAAGCTCACCTAAATGAATAGGGAAAATTTTGCTGGTAGTAGGTGCTGAAATCAGGCAATAAATCTACTTGGGTTCTAAAGTAATTATAAATGGGCAGTACAAGTTAGTTGTCATCTTATTGCATAATCATAGGCAGGTTTCATCAGTGATTCCAAACCAGATTTTCTAGCCAGTCTGCACACATTTTTATGTGAGTAAATTCTAAAAGAAAGCTAATCTATTAGGCCAAAACATATTTTAAATGTGGCATCAGTTTCTCCTAAAACATGAATTTCAATATATAGTTTAAAGGATTCTTAGAGAATGTGCTTTGCATTCATTTAAATGTGTTTCACACTTTCCATGAATAGGCCAAGAAAACAATTGTTTTTATTGTACTCTGCCAAACGGATCTGCTTGCAATTTCTTGAACTTAACTTTTACGTTGCACTTTTATTACAAAGAACGTTCTTCTTTTTCTTGTCTGTAGAGCCAAACCTATTCTATTTAAAGACATCACTTTAAAATCCCACCTCCCCAGTAAAAAAAAAACCCAGAACCAATTGAGAATAAATGTATTTTCTCTCTCCATAGCTATTTATTATTTATCCATTTATTCAGAAGCAAATACAAAGTCTGCCTGGAAAAATTCCAGCCATTGTTAACAATGAGAGTAATTTGCACAAAATCAGTGTAATCTGGCAGCCAAGAAAGTGAACTGGACTGCGCATGCGTGAACAATGATGACGTCACTGTACTAGTCAGTGTGGGTAGTAGACACCATTGAGTGAGCACGCGTACTGTGTGGCCATTGAATTCAAAATGACTGAGCAAGTAGAGCAACAAATTTGCATCAAATTTTGTGTTAAGCTTGAACACGGCTCCATGCAACCTATTTGGATAGTTCAGAAGGCTTTCTAAGATGTTGCAATGAGTGCGGTGCAAATAAAAGTGTGGCACGAAAGCTTGAAAGATAGTTGAGAGTCTGTTGAAAGTGATCCAAATCCTGGAAGGCCTGCAGCAAGCAGGATACCTAAGAATGTTGAACATATACAGGCTGCAATAAACAAAGATCAGCAACTGATAGTGCAAGAACTGGAAGCTGATCTGAGGATTCCAGAAACTACTGTATCTGAGACTTTGATAAAGATCTTGGTATAAAATTTGTGGCAAAATTCGTTCTGCAGCTTCCGCTACCAGAACAGAAGTAACATAATGTTGTTGTTGCTAATGACTTTATTCAAACCACTACCAATGAACCAGTTTTCCTCAAGAAAGTCATGACTTTGAAGGGGACTGAGGTATCACTGTCCTGTGTACAGTATTTCTCGTATCTTATACCTTCTTCAATAAATGTCCCTATTTTGAGTACTCATGGCTGGATACTTTCAAGGCAGGCCTTGTGTATTTATTGAGGATGAGATTATGTCAAGCACCCATTAGGAACTCATTTATACTTTTGAATGGTCAGTTTTTATGTTGTGTGTCTAATTTTGTGTTCTTCAACTAGATTTTGACTATCAAGAAAGGGGCAGCATTTTACATGTCTTTGCTCAATGCCTTAGTGTCTTATTTCTTGGACATAGGAGGCATTCAACAAATATAGCATGAATTTAACTCATATTTCAGTCCTTAAGTAAAAGAAGTGACAACTGATTTATATTCCTATAATAGGAGCTTAAAACAAAACTATCATTAATTAAGTGCCTCATGTGTGTTCAGATCTTTTCATAAATGATCTCTAGTCCTTAAGGCAGTCTACAAAAATAAAATTCCAGAAGCCCCAATGTGCCTGTGAGGAAAAAGATACTGTAAGAGAAAAAAAAAAAAAAAAACATTATCCTGGGTTTCTCTATTGGAACTGTCTCTGAAATCTAGGCTTGGTGATTCTTAAAAACCAAGAGTATTGATTCTCAACTAGGGAGAGATTCTGCCTCTGCAGTTGTTACCACAACAGTTTCCTTTATAGATGAGCCAAGGGAAATACATCTTAATATCATTCTGAAAATGTCATATATGTCCTGCTTTATTTTTTGTTTGTTTGTTTCTGTGCCTTTTTATGTTTCCTTAGCTAAAATTCCATTGATGTATTCTTTACAGAGAATTAAAAGTCACTAAAGAATAAATATCACTCTCACACTATAAAATAAAAACTGACGAATAAAATTTAAAATTTAATAAAAAGTTCATAATCTGTGAATGCATGCTAAATAATGTATTTTAAATTTATTCAATACTACCCATATATATCAAAATATTGTATCTAGGTTGAATTTGTCATAATTGTTTTGAAATTGCAAAAACAGAAATGTATTTTATATCGACATGTACATTGAAAAAAAGTGAGACATTAAACTGATTCCAAACTAACTGCTATTCTTCATATATGATAATACTCTATAGCAATAGAGAGGGATTTAAAGTAGTAAGAATTCTACTAAGCAAAATAATTTATCTTTACTTAGTATCTGTAATTACATGTCATTATTTTTAGCATATTTCTTTACAAGTGAGACTTTTCAAATGATTTCTCTAGCTATTGCCAATACTTGCAGAAGCTTAGCCATAAGATCTTTGATGACTCAAAAGATCAAAGAGGAGATGGGTTATATCAGGAATAAGCTTGGCGAGGGGAACAGGAAAATGACCTATAGTCTTAATCACAGTATCAAAGGACCCACCTCCCTGCCAGAGCTATTCATCAGTAGCTATTTATTTTCATAGTGATTCACTGTTCTTAACTCTCTGGTATGTTAGAGATGAAAAAATTAAGCTGATTATTGCTAATCTTGTCATTAGGAAAATGTATAGCCAGATAGGGGGTCTGAGTAGTAGCATCCAGGCTGAAAAAAAAACTCATTCCGATTTGAAGTAGGGTTTTTTTTTTAATTTAATTTTATTGTTGTTGTATTACATCGATCCCCTTTTTACTTCCCTCTGTCCCCTTCCCCACCCACCCACTCCCCCACAAAGTCAATCCCACTTATTGTCCATGTCCATGGTTCTGAAGTAGGTTTAAATCCTTAGTTATCCCCTATGGAAAAATTGGCAAAGATGAACAGGACACCAAGCCTAGAATGAAAGAACATAGACAGGATGAGTTTCAGGAAACAAAAAAATGTAACAAAGACTGAGAATCAGAGCCTTTCTTCCACAGGTTCAGGGAAGTATTTAATTTCCAAGTCCCCTCATGTTGGAAAAAGGCCTTGTAATATATTTCTGGACTTGGTTGTAGAGAACTATATATAACTGATTCTACAAATTGAGGATATTGAGGACTAGAAAAGGCAGAAATGTAGGAATAAACAATATAAAGACTCAATTATAAATCATTATTGTGACAATGCAAAAACTCTGATCTGTAAAATGTTATTGTAAAAATGTGTGATACCCAATAACATAATGCCTGTTGCATTACTCTATGCAAAACTTTGCTGGAGGTCCCAGGTAATACAAAAAGATGAAAGCAAATAGAAATAATTATCAGGATTCGAAAAGAAAAACCATTATTCTTTATAGACAATATGATTTTCTATATATGAAATCAGAGAGAACCTAGAGATAAATTGTTTAGAACTAATAATATAATTCAATGATAACACTAAATACAAGATAAATACACATAGAACAACTGTGTTCCTGAATGTCAGCAATGGCCAAATAAGAAAATAACATTAATAAGTATTTTATTCATTAGAGAAACAGCAACTATTTGGTATGTAGGAAAATCTTTTTAACAAAAAAAACATATGGAAAATATATATGGAAAAAATTATGAACTTACCTAAAAGGTCAAGCAGATAGACCTAAATAAATAGCACTATTTATCAATACACATACTATCTTAAACACGTCAATTCTTTCCAAATAAATCTCAAAATTCAATCACAAATCCCAAAATAAGATTTCATAGTTTCTGAAGGACACAGAAAAGCCAATTTTGAAGAAGAGTAAGATGAGAGACTCTTGAGGATTCATTCTACCATATGCAAAAACCATAAAACTATAAGAAAAAGGTGACTTTGGCACATATGTAGGTAGACAGGCCAACAGCAAAGAAACTGCACCAAAACAAACATTACCATATTGAATTGTGCTCCACCCCTACCCCAAATCCAAGTCTACCTAGCCTCAGCATGTAAACTAATTTGGAAATAGTTAGCAGGTATAAATAGTTAAGATAAAGTCATGCTACACTAGGCTGGGCCCTAATCCAATGACTAGTGTCCTATCAGAAGGCCAAGTAAGTACTGAAGACACCTAGGGGTGAATGTGATGATGAAGACAGAGATTGGAGTCATGCATTGAAAAGCCAAGGAACACCAAGATTCATGATAACTACCAGAAGTTAGGAAGAGGCAGAAATATCCTTCCCAGAGAACCTTCAGAGAGAGCATGGTCCCTGCCAATACCTTGATTTAGGACTTCTTGCCTCCAGAACTGAAACAATACATTTCTGTTAGTTTAAGCTACACAGTTTGTGGTCATTTGTTTTAGCAGTCCAGAAAACTAATACACCAACAAACACATATATTGGAGATTTATACAAGGCTGCCACGTTGTACAGCTCCAGGGGATACCATTTACTTTCCATTCTATGTGCTCCGGGATTGTGCCACTCACACAGAATATGATGTGAATGACAACCCTCTGGACTTGTGCAGAGCATCAACCTTCTTTATGGAGGAGAGAGAAGGCAGTAGAAATTAACATGAAAAAGTTAACTTTCCAATAAAGTGTGCTGAAACTGAGGACTAGTCATGTGAAAAAAGAAAAAGTTAGAGCCTAATTTTTTACCTTATAAAAAATAACCCTAGATGGATTGATGGCCTACATAAGGAAAAAATAATAATTCTAAAAGAATTATTCCCTAAGCAAAACACAAGACAACCCTAAAACACTGCTTTGATAAATTTGACTATATTAAAATTAAAATATTCTGTATGACAAAAAATATCACAAAGTGAATATACAAGCAACAGAAGACATTTACATATGTATTCCCTATAAAAGATTAATATCCAAAATACTTAAAGAACTCCTATAAATCAATAAAAAAGATAAATAATTCAAAAGAAAAATGCTAAAATATATGAACATCTAAGTCACATAGAGGAAAGACATCATATTTATGAAAAGATGTTAAACCTTACTCATGTTTAAAGAAACACATTTAAAACTATGGAAGTCTATTTTAGACCCTGGAGATTAGGAATAATTAAGAGGTCTAATAATACTGATGATGTGCTAGAACCTGGGCACATTTCTCATACATTGCTAATATATTAACATCAATACAGCACTCTCTAAGGCTATTGGCAATATCTGGTCAAGTTAAAGATGTGCATCTCTATGACCTAGCAAATCCATTTTAAGGTGTCTGTCCTAGAATAACTTAAACAGGGCTATAAGGAATCATACGAATTGTGTACTATTGGTAATAGAAAAAATACTGCAAACAATCCAAATGGCCATCAGTAGGGGAGTGGATAAATTGTTGTATATTTATAAAATTAAATATTTATTATAAACTTATATAATTGTATATTTATAAATGAACTAAGGCATTTACATAATTTTTAAAAGGATACCGTAAAGCATACCTGCTGTATAACATCCCCATGTAAAATGTTTAATTTCACTATATTGTACTAAGCGTTGCAAAAATAAGTGCTTATTTTGGATATATGCATATGTTTTGATGATATAGCAATGGACTAGAAGAATGCATATAATCTTCAGGATAATGTTCATTTATTAGGAAAATGAGTCAGAAATGAAGTGAGGTGCCTGTAATCAAATGTATATTTTTATTGTATTTTTTAAATCTAAAGGATATATTGCAAAATGTTAACATACATAAACTCTGGTTTGGGGCATTACACGGATATCTGATATATGATTTTCTATTCTCTTTAGTATGCTTGAAGTATTTGGTAAACAAAATAGAGACAAAGAAGGAATGGAAAAGAGGGAGGAGAGAGGAGAAGAACAAAGCGGGAGGGAGGAAGATCACTGACAGCCCTGGATCCTAGTTGGGGCAGGGTGTACTTTGGTAGAAGCAGCTTGGCTGTGGGCCAAGAAGGTGGACTTAACCCAGCTTCTTTCAGTGTGGACACGTTAGCTGTTCTAGGATTCTGTTTGCCCATCTATAAAATAGATTAAATTCAACTGAAAGTGCTCTGTGAAGACTAAGTGGTGAGGTATATAAAATGCCCAGTGAAGTGCCCACCAGGTATAGCTTGAGGTTCCATGAATGGTATCGCCTTCTCTCTTCTTTTAAGCAGTGAAAACAATAAAGTCTGTGTAGAAAGTATAACATCTTAACTCATGGGATAGAATTGAATTCCTCTTTCGGATGCAGTCTTTTTTCCTTTCATCTCAGTAAAAGTAATTTTGAAAAGAGATTAAATGCCTTTGGCATGAACAAAGATGCAGACTATAGAGAAAATTGTAGGGCTTCTGTTTCCACCAAAGCATCCATTAAAAAGGTAGGTGAGAGAGTTCCCATGGCTCTGCATTTAAGTGCAAGTCACTTATTTAAGGAGATCATGGCATAGGCCCTTCACCCTTGGTTGTTAATGACCTTACTTTGAAGCACTGAATGGAACACGCAGTAGGGTCAATTGCAGTTTCAATGACA
This sequence comes from Noctilio leporinus, assembly GCA_004026585.1. Classification (NCBI taxonomy): domain Eukaryota; kingdom Metazoa; phylum Chordata; class Mammalia; order Chiroptera; family Noctilionidae; genus Noctilio; species Noctilio leporinus. Next base: position 201,744 of record PVIW01000649.1, read on the forward strand.
AGAATTAAAGCGCAAAGCTCCCTAATGAGATCTGTGCGTATTCCTTGTGGTTCAAGGAGCACTGTGGTTAATAGTTTACAGCCTGCAGGGTCAATCTCCTTGCAGAAGCAGAGTTAACTTAGGCATTCCCTGGGCTGTATAAACAACACTGTCTGTAGTAGGAAGCTTGACCCGCCTTTTATCATGCCAGGAAATTCTTGGAAAGCAGCCACTGTCTGATATTTATGGTTCCATAAGCATTTGACTCTGAAAGTCCCTAATTCTGGAAAATGGCCAGTGGTTGGTTAGTTGTTAATGAACAAGTGATATATGTATGTGTGTGTGTGTGCATGCGTGTGTGTGTGTGTGTGAACCTTTAGAAGGAGAGAGAGGACAAAGGGAAAAACTTGTAAAGCCAAAGTATGGCAAGTGTTACATCATCCTATAGAGTAAATGAATACACATGTTTAATAGATGCATATGGAAGTGCTATATTTGTATTTTTATACACAGAAGCTAAAATGATCAAATAAATGCTTTGCATTTTTTAATTAATTTACTTCTTGTCTGATAAAAAATATGTGGTATCTAGTGTTTCTCAAAAGAGTGAAATGAAATAGTCTGAAATCACATAGGCTTCTGGCCCAATATAAATTCCCTTCCTTAGTCTATTTGGGCTGAAAGAAACCTTGAAAAGGTCTTTCATTCATTCTCTCTTCTCTGAACAAAAATGGATCTTCAGGGCCACCCAAGCTATTGTTTACATTATTATTTTTTAAATGGAAAAAATATTTTAAAACTTCTTTGGACATACATATCTCCACATCTAAAAAATAGGGTCCTCCCTTTTTAAAGCATTTTAAAATTAAGCATAGAGAATTACACATAATATCTAATAACTAAATCAGAGGTAGTGGTTTCATACATTTTCCAAACATCCTGTCGCCAAGGTAACCTGTTTCTTCCTGACAGGCTGGACAGGCTGGGGAAGTGAGAAGATGGAAACATGATGAAGTCGCACCCAGGGATGAGGTGGCCACTGGCTGATGGATCAATTCTGACAAGAATAAAACAATTCATAGAAATCAATGTCACCAACCTGCAGGTGCATCTCAGAATTGCTGCCGCACTGGAGATGACTTGCAAACACTGCACTGTTCCTTCCAGCAATACTGCATTCAATAGTCAGATTAGAAACTACCTACTAAACCTGAAAACCATAATAAAAAGTCACCTAGAGATCTTCAGCAGGTTTTCCTGGCCTACAAAATCCAAGCAGGTGATAGGGAAGTAAGAGGCACTTTGCTGGAAATAACTGGTATTTACTAGGCATGTTCTTGAGAATAATACAGAAGTCATGGAATCTCCTTTCCCGAAGTATTTGAGAATATCCAGCCTATCTGCACAGGGACACTTTTACCAGGGAAGTGGCCCACGTTTGAACAGAATTGACTACTTATTACAGGCCCATGCAAGGTGGACACAATCCCAAACATGGTCCAGCCTCCAGCATTCTGCACTTGCTGTGGGTTAAAACATACCGGCAGGGCATCTGACTGCCCGGGTTCTTCACAGAATGAAACTCAGTGCTCTGGTATTAATAAGTTTACTCATGTTGACCCTTTCTTGCCTCAAGTCAGCTTTTGCTCCTTACCCACGGAACACCTTACTCCTTTCTAGTACCACCAGCAACAGGAAGCCAGCACTTCCTGTCTCAGAGGGCGGGGACCTCTTGGAGAGATCTGGCCTCAGAGGTTGAACACTCACTAACACCAGCTCCTGTTTCTTGAGAAGTTGCTACAGGCTGGGTACTGGACCACATGTCAGCGCTTAAGCATCACAAAATCTTAATAAGGGAGTGTCGCCATTACTTCCATTTTAAGGAGAAGGAAACTGACATGTGAGAAGTGAAGTTATTCAAGGACGTGTAATGAATAAGGGGTAGAGTGGGGAATCCAGGCTTGGGAGTATACCTCAAAGTTCATGCTCTTCATACGACTATATGTATTTTATTGACGAAATTTAATAAGACTTTGCCATTAGCTAAATGTAGAAACTGAGGCCCCTCAAGATCTCTGAATTTCAGCCTTCTGAATAGGATAATTATCCTTTCTTCTTGTTTGAAAAACTTTTCCTAAATCTCTGAGAGGGAGAGGAAATGATAGGAAGATCTAAGAGAGATAAGAGTGAACAAAATGATAAGGTCGTTTAATGTTAATGAGACTTTTGGAAAACTTCTAGGTCACTTAAGGATTGGGACTGGTCACGTGACGAACTAAGCCTACGATTGCGACTTTCAGTCCCAAGCCCCTGACCTTCAAGGAGGAAAGAGGGGCTGGAGGATTAATCAGTCACAAATGGCCAATGACTTAATCATCACACCTATAAAATGAAGACTTCACAAAAAACCCAAGAGGATGGGGTTCAAAGAATTTCTGGGTTGGTGAACCCAGAATGGGCAGTTGCTGGAAGAGTGCCCCCTTGGGGGAAGCATGGAAGCGTTGAGCCTTTTCCCCATACTTTGCCCTATGCGTCGCTTCTGACTGTTCCTGGCTTCTATGCCTTTCTAATAAACCAGTGATCTAGTATGTAAAATGTTTGTCTGAGTCCAGTGAGCTGCTCAGGCAAATTACTAAGGCCAAAAGGCAGAGTTTGTTGGAACCCCCGGTCTATAGAAGCACAGACTTAGGACCATTTTGTGGGACTGAGCCCCGAACATGTGGGATCTCATAACAGAGGGATCAGGCCAAATCAGGGAGAAGACAGGGGGCGGGGAGAAAAGAAGATGAGAAGCAGCTTGAGCTGGCTGTGAAGAGAGGGTCCCACAAAGGAGGGAGATTGCCCTAGGCTAGACCCTGCAGAAGGGAACTTATCCAGAGCTTGCTTGACAGGGGACTTGGTCCCCTTCAGGAACATGGGTGTCAGAAGAAGGGCCAAGACAAAGATGGCCAACACTGGCCTTATTGGTTGGAAAGCTAAACCTCCCACTGGCTTCCTGCAGGCATGGGATTCTGAGAGAGAATTTTTATAGAGTGTGGCGGCGGAAGCACTAGGTGGGTGGGCTCTTGCCCCCTCCCCTGGCCAAGAGGCTGGGTCCCAGGGAGCTTGCATTCCTGAGATGGGCAGGTTCGGCAGACACCACATGGCCCGGTGCAGAGCCCCTGCGCCCTCCCGCACAGACAGCAGCAGCACCAGGTAAAGTGCAGTCTGGAACCTGCTGCAGTTATCTGCGCTTCATAAGGGAGGGTACTTCTAGGAGTAGGAGAAGGGATTTCAGGTGCATTCTTGAACTGGTAGAGGGTGGCAGGGTTGTCTTTGGATATTTCGAAGGGAACAGGTCCCTGAGGCGGAAACTGACCGTCCTTCCAAAATTGTGTAACCTTTAAGTAAACAACCCCTTTTCTTTTCACCAAACTCCTGCCTTCAGAGTTCTACCTCCAGGCGGTAAACAACAGAACCTCACCCCTCTTGTCTGGAGTAGCACTAGGCTGTCTGGTAACAATTTTTTAAAAGATGTTATTTATTTATTTTTGGAGAGAGGAGAAGGGAGGGAGAAAAAAGGAGAGAAGCATCGATGTGTGGCTGCCTCTTACACTCCCCCAACTGGGGTCTGCCCTGCAACCCAGGCATTTGCCCTGATTAGGAATCGAACCCCTGACCCTTTGGTTTGCAGTCTGGCACTCAATCCGCAGGGCCACACCAGCCAGGGCTGTCAGTAACAATTTGATGCTATGGCCTGATAGGTAGTGTCAGAAATGAGTTGAACTGGAGGATGCCCAGCTACCCAAAAGACTATTCCTAGCAGTGGGGAGACCATGTACAAAGACTTTCAAAACAGGAAGTGTCTTTGTGCCTGGAATAGAATCTCAAGTAGGGATGTGAGGGGGCCAAAGCTGTAGGTTTCTGGGGGCTATTCTGGGGAGTTTGGAATAAAGTCTATCCTATCCTCTCTTATTTCAAAAAATATTACCCATTGTCTTAAATTCATCGATGCAAACTGGAAAGACTAGATTCCTGTAAACAGCAGTGCAAAGTCTCTGATGTAGAAACAGAGAGAGAGAGAGAGAAAGAGAGAGAGAGAAATTGATTGAGAAATTGATTGATGATGAGTGCAAAATGCTTTGGGAAAGCTTATTTTAAACCAGTTTATGTTGTTATTGTTAATGACAGTTGGTTTTGTTGTCTTGTTTTGTTTTTGCCCTTTTCTTTCATTGGCGGAAATACAGGTGCCTGGGGTGGGAGGGCACGTTATTCCAAGAAGGATCCTTCAAGGTGTTGTGGGGCAATAAAGCCGCGTCTCCAGCACTTTCATTAATTCATCCAATAAATTTTTATTAAATGTGTGGCAGTCACCAATACCACTTGGCTTTGTGTTCCTTGCTTATGGTACCCCGATATTTTTGTGACATCACATCCTCTGTCCCAAACAGAGTGCTCAGTTGCACCTTTTTTCCAGCCACCTTCCCAGATAGGGAAAACCGTATAACTCAGTTCTGGACAACAAGAAGTACATGGAAGGTTTCTGCGGGCACAAAAATGGGCTGATCTGATATAAAACTGCCTCACAGGCCTCCAATTACAGGACAAGCAGGTAACTGGACCCCCATTGCTGCACTCAAAAATCCAGCACAGCTTCCTGGGAGCTCCTGCTCTCTCTGGCTGCTTCCAGCTAATGACTGCGTGCAGTAGGGGAAGGACACTGATGCAGGCCCTTCTTGAGACATGCAGGACTCCTGTGATGGGTGACTCTGGATGAGGGCTCCCTAATATTCTTGCCAACTCTATCACAGTCTAAGATGGACCCACTTAGCTTTCTTCTGTTTCTGTCACTCAGAGTTAAACCTGTACTGTGAGTCCCTTTCGGCTCCTTCCCACTTTCACTTACAGGTGGTTGATGTTCCACACTGTCTTGGTGTATACTCAGAGGATCCCAACTAACATGAAAATATACAATAGATGTAACACTCCAAGAAAATTTCCAAGATATGTTATCAAGGAAAAAAAAAGATCAAGGTATGTAAAATGTGCTACATGTTATGTTAACATAAAGGGGAAAAATATAAATGCATATTTTTTGTATGAAAATATCGTGGTTATTGATGAAGGTGGGTTACAACGGGACCTGGAATACAATGGGAGATGGAGAAGGAAGGAAGAGTTTTTTAAGTTATATACATTTTGTACTTTTTTTAAAAAGATTTTATTCACTATTTTCAGAGAGAAGGGCAGGGAGCGAGGAAGAAAGGGGGAGAAGCATTACCTGCCTCCAGCTACAGACCTGGCTGGAGATCTGGCTTACAATCTGGTTATGTGCCCTGGCTGAGAATCGAACCAGCAATCAACCTTTGAGTTCACAGGCCAGCGGCGCCTATCCACTGAGCCACCTGTCAGGGTTCCTTTTATACATTTTTTTTTTTTTTTTAAGATTTTATTTCATTATTCTTAGAAAGAGGGGAAGGGAGAGAGGCAGAGAGGGAGAGAAGGAGAGAGACATCAATGTACGGTTGCTTTTCACCTGTCTCCAGCCACAGATCTGACTGGAGACCTGGCTTGCAACCTGGTTATGTGCCCTGGCTGGGGAATCGAACCTGCAACCTTTGGGTTCACAGGCCGGCACCTTACCCACTGTGCTACCAGCCAGGGCCCTATACATTTTTTTTTAATGCGTACAATGTTCTAAAAGATTTTGTACGTGTGACACATATTTTTAATAAGGTAACTTAAGAGTTAGAAAGCTTTTTTGCAAGTTTTAAGAAGACATCAATTACTCATTTTGTTTGCATGTTAGAGCCCCAACACTGCAACACTCTTTGTGAAGTTGAGAAAACTACTTAACACCCTCCTAACAGGATTCTGCCACCACTCCTAGTATGCAACGCTGCATCAGTGGAGCCTCTGTTCAGAATCTGAAGCTAACATCTGAATTGATTCCTACCTAAGTTTAAATATATGGTCAAACAACCTCCCATCCTAATCCACAGATTCTAAAAATGACCTAGATTGTCACTCAAGGAGATGGTTGTTTATTAAGAAGCAATATTGTTTTATCTATGAGGCACACTGTCAGAAGCTGTAAGGTGGGCTTTCTCTTCTACCTATAATCAGTTTGCAAGATTATAAGACTGAAAGCCAAATTATTAAAAAATAATGCCTTATTAGAGCCAGAGACATGGAAATAAGGAACAAACTGACAGCAACCACAGGGGAAGAGAGAGGGGGATAATAGGGTGAAGAAGGGGAAGGAACAGGTATAAAGGACCCATAGACATGGACAACAGGATTGGAATTGACCGTGGGAGTGGGGGTGTGGGTGGTGCAGGGGAGGGCAGCAGAGGGAAATTGAGACAACTGTAATTCAATATTAATTTTTAAAAATTTAATGTTTGATAAAAGTTATATGAAGACTTGATAAATGAAATGTTTTTCAGGGATAGGCAGTTTTAGAAAAAAGTATGATCTTTTGCCATTCCACATTAGGATTGATAAAAACTATCTTATTATGATGAGGTGGAACAGCTTATATTGTCATGTTTAAATCTTTCAAACTTAAAAAATTTCAAAAATTAATCTAATGTATTTTGGGAGAAAAGGCTGAATGATTTTAGAGTAATGATGTATGAAATTTAGACTATAAAATTGTGATTTTTCCCAAGCCTCCAAAAATTATCATCAAACATGAATCCTGTGTACTTTAGAAAAACTGTGTTCTGTAAAGAAAATGTTACCAACTGGCACCCATTTTCCTATTAATTCTGGTAGGAACTTGAGATACTTTCTTGGGGATAGCAATGGGAATAAGGGCTACTCTTTATAGACTCCTACTATGTTCTAGGTGTTAGGGATTCTGCATGTATTATCCTCAAATTTTATAACTACTCTTATGAGCTAGGTGTTCTTTTCCTTTTTCTTTTCTTTCTTTTTTTCTTTCTTTCTTTTTTTTTAATTTACAGATAAAGGTCTGAAATGAAGTAACCCAAATCCCAAATTGGGGCAAATAAGGATTCAAATCCAGGGCTGTCTGGTCACAAAGCCTAAGCTCTTTTCCTGTGCACATTACCCTTAGTACAGACAAGTCGGGGGACTCCTCACAGTATCTGCCACAAATCACATGACTGGCAATTGTTAGCATGCCCAGTACCTGTGTTGTATTCTCTTGGCTCAGAATTTACCCATCTGTCCTAAAGTTGTCCTCATCATTGTATATCTGTTCACCCGATTGCATTTGTGGTGGATCAAGGGAAGCCAAGCAAAAGAAGGTCCTCCAAGTCATTTGGGTCATATTATTAAGCCAGATCGGAACCAGATCCTGAGCCTTGCTCTTTGAGGAGAGGTCCCCGCATTGTAGGGAAGACAGCTTGCTGGTGCTACTGTTCGGGTTCTAACAGCCAGAGTCAGAAGTTTAACTCTACAGGGAGGCTTTCTCCATCAGCACCAAGAAAACTAACTCCCCATGGGAAAGGCTGTGTAGTATTGGGGGGGCGGGGGTGGGGGGTGGAGGGCGGTTACCAATCTGCAGCTCTGGTTCACAACCACTAGGGCTTCCAAAGGAAAACTGAGTTCCTGCAATGAACTCAAAGAATTAAAAATACAGGAATAAAGTACCTTGGAATTCTGTGGTTGTGACACTAAATACCAGTAAATGTTATTTAAAATTTCGTTTTACTGCATAACATGGCTACATGGCAATCAAAAAGAAAGCACAATACAGAAGATGTGTACAAAATGAAAAGATAAAACATTTTTCTGTGTGTCCTTGTACCTGAAATTTTGCAATCATATATAAAGATGATCCTTCATACTATATTCATTATTCTATATCATCTTTTCACTAAATCTATCGTTGAGCTTTTGTTGTAGGAGTACTTAAGGACTGCACCAGTCAAGGTTGGCAGTTGTAAGCAACAGAACTGTGCCTGATTGAAGCAGACTGACATTTATAAAAAGTAAAATGGATGCTTTCAGACCCCATTTCAGACCTCATTGCAGCCCTGCTCTAAAGAAGGCACCAGCACCAGCACAGCCACCGCTGCTTCCTCAGCTGACATCAGAGCTGCTGTCCTGAGTGGCTACTGGAAACATTACCTCTCCTGCCCCTAAAGGAAGGACAAGCTGCCGCTACTGCAGTAATCACCCTCATTGGAAAAGACTCTGTGCAATCCAGTTTCTTCCATCATGAGCTTCTACTTGAGAGCCTGTGGAAGTTCATTCTGAATGGGAGAGTTTAAGACCTATGCCCACACTGCAAAGAAGGGAAGCCTGAAACGTGTTTTAATATTTCCCCTTCCATAGTAAATATGGGCCCAAGTTTGAAGGCCAGTTGCAGCTAGTGGGGCAGGTGTTGTGCAAAGAAATAAAACATATAACCATTCAGTAAAAATACCTTTTAAATTGGTGTATGTTATACGGCTCTATCAAAAGAAAGTTAATCCCTACTTGTGTAATTGTGATTCTAAAGAGGAGTGTTTCAATGAACATCCTTGTACATAATTTTGCAATTATCTCTATAAGCTAAGTTCATGGCAGTACATTTTTGAGTCAAAGAGCATGTGTATTAGTAATTTTGATAATTATTACCAGAAAGACTTCCAAAATGTTGTTCCAGTGTACACTCAAATCTGATACATGAAAGTGGCTCCTGGTTGCTCCAAATTCAACTTACTGAAAAATAAAGTAAGGCTGAGCATCCTTTTTCCACGTTTCACTTCTTTTTCTATAAACTACTTTGTTATATTTTAAAGTGAAACTACATTGCCTATTCCTAAGTAAAATATTGGCTCATTAAGACTTAATTTCTACCCTTATTGGAAAGGTGCTAAGTTGCTACTTTGAAATTGCACATAAAACCACAGCTACTCACTGATGAGGCTCTTTCCCCAAGATAATTATTTTAAGTCAATGTTACCAAGAATATATTGATTTAAGGTCAGGAACTACCATATACGTGGTCTGTCCAGAAGGTATCCATCCATGTAATATGAAAAAGAGACGTTTATTGAAGAAGATACAAGATACAACAAACATTGCACATAGGACAATGGTGCCCCAGTCCCCTTCAAAATAGGCACACTGGGAGCTCGCACAGTTCTCCCAATCGCCATCAGCTACCTATTTTTCTGAATCTCGTTGACAGTCTGAAATCTCTTCCCTTTCAAACATGATTTTAGTTTTGGGAAAAGCCGGACGTTTCAGGCACCAAATCTGGGTTGTAGGGGAGCCTAAGCCACCTGGGTGATTTGATGTTTTGAAAAAACACTGCATGGAACATGATGCGTGAACAGGCGTATTGTCGTAGTGAAGCTGCCAATCACTAGTTGCCCATAACTGCAGCCTTCTGAATCATCCAAATAGTTTCTGCAGAGGAATATTCAAGCTTAATGCAAAATTTTATTTTATGTGGATTCGTTGCTCTACTCTCTAGTCATTTTGTGTATAGCCACACAGTACAGATGCTCACTCAATAGCATCTACTGCCCTCACTGATCAATACATTGAAGTCATCATTGTTCACCCATGTGTATTCCAGTCTACTCTCTCTGGCTGCCAAGTTACATTAATGTCTTACAAAACATTCTTTTATATTATTAATGGCTGGACTTTTTCTAGACAGATCTCATATATTAAAAGCCAAGTTCCTTGACAGTAGTTGGGGGAAGAAGGAAAATGATTCTTATTTTTTGAGTCTAATATGTGGGGCTACAATGGCAGTCAGTAATACTGCATAAAAGTGACTCCTTCATAAAACCCATCCAAGTATCAAAAGTTTGTGTTCTTTTAACCTTCTGCAGTGGGGAGATGAAGACTCCAGGTCTTCACCAGCTCAAAGCAATGTGTATAATTAAGCATTTCTCATCATGTGCTTTGGCATTCACAGAACATGTGAAGTTAGGCAAATGGAGAGAGGCAACCTGCTTGTTTAAGGTGAAATTGTGTTTGTAATCGCATGAAGGCATCCAAAATGGATGGGGGTAGGCCACAGATCAGTATGCTCAAAGTGGTGTCCCCAGGCCATCCATCACCTGGCAATTTAATAGAAATGCAGATTCTTGGGGCCCGCCCTAGACCTATGGAAATAGAAACTCAGAGCAGGGAGAGGGTCCTAACCATCCACTTTTAAGGAGACTTCTAGGTGATTTTAGTGCAGGTTCAAGTGTGAAAACTGGGTTGTGCAGAGAAAAGCTGCAGTGTTCCAGCTTTTAGCTTCCATCTGGCAGTCTGTGAGGGCATGTCTCCTCTCAGAAGAAGACATTAGAGAAGAATTCACTGTCCTCCAAAGCAGTTTCCTTGGATAACCCCGTCCCACCCAAGAGTCATGGTAAACTGCCAAAACAAATACCAGAAACAAATTTTACTTTCACCCAAGCTCTTTAAAGTTTTGCTGTGACTTTAACTGACATGCCTATTTAAGAAAGGAGTGTTCAAGGCATGTGTATTTACACATCCACATGCACAACTGTGTCCACCAGGAAAACCACCTGCAGAGCATTTCTGTCCTGGGGAAGTGAAAGGTCTGCTTTTGTTAAGTTTGCTCACTGTGTTGCAACTACATTTTTGGACTTCCCTGATCACAGTGTGACGTCCATTTGCACGCTGCATTTTTCCAGTGACTGAAAAGGGATCGCCACAGCTTGGCGACCTGCACTGCAGCACAATCATTTATTACTCACAGCACTCCATCCTGGATGTTCCCATTGAGCACAAAGTCTTTGAAGTCCATGGTGCGTAATTCAGCTGACAGTGAATTGGATTGGAGTCCATCTAAATAAAGCCTAAACATGAGCAGGCATCAAAATATCTTCCTCATAATTGGCAAGTTCTATTATTCTAAGGAACTATTTATTTTTATTTTTATTTTTTTTACAAACAGACATTTTCTTGGCTACATATTTTATCAACTTCTGCTGTAATGAATATCTCTTTGCTCTTGACGGTGTTTTGTTTTCTATGTCTCAAAATCACCTCCCACTCTAACAAGCTCTTCAACTTTGCCTCAGTTTATATTCACCAACTTACTCACTAAGAAAACAGAGTATGTTTTAAAGAATTTCTCAGACTTCTTGACCTATGAGGATAGTTTGGTTTCCCTTGAGCTTTTCCATCTAATTTGTGTAAATCCTTTTTAAATTGGGGTTCATTTACTTAACGTTCGATGTCTGCAATGACTTCCTGAAGCTAATTTCCGAAGACAGGGGCGGTTCCAGCAGAAAGCTTCTTCTCTGAAAGGACCTATAAGATAGAGAGGATGGGAGGGGAATTTGAAACACAGGGACCAAGGATGCTAATTTATTGTAGCCTTAGTGTGGCAAACATTGAAATAGTTACAATAATAACCTTTAGCCTTCTTCTTCTTTCCCTCATGGACCCTAAATTAGGATCTGAAATATGCTGCCTATGTTAGTATGTTTAACTCTATATTGCAATATAAGTAAACATAGCCTGCAAAACACCTGGAGTAATTTAATAATAAAGCAGGACACAGAGGATGCTAACAGTTGGCACAAGGGCATAAAAACGCAGAGAATATAAAATGTAATAGCAATTGCAAAATGTAATACAATTGCATGAAAATGCAATTAAATCAGGTTGGATAAATAGCTTCCAGGATATAATAGCAAGAAGAGAGAGTTCATTTCAATGAAGTGAAAATGGCAAAAACCTGAATAAATAATTTAAAGCTGGAAATGAAAAAAGTTCCATGAGGAGTTAGAAGACAATTGAGCTCATCTGACCTTGTGCAAGTCCGTTAACCTCCTGGGGCTTTGCTTTCCTTATTAGGAAAAGGAGGGGCCAGGAGGGAGAGTTAGACTACAGGATCTCAAAGGTCTATTCAAGTTCTAAATTCCCCTCCGGGGCATGGAAGGCAATGGAAATGTAGGGCATCAACACAACAACATTAGTGGCTCTGGGGGGAAAAAAATGCATTTACACAAAATGTGAATTTGGGTTTCAGATGAAGCATTGATTTTATCTGCTAAGATCCTTTGTTAAGCTTCATAAAAATAAAAGATAAGAACAAATGCCTGCATTGGTCGAATCTCTCTGTTTCCATCTTTTCCTGGCTACAGTTTTCCCTTATCTGAGGGTTACAAAAGAGGCAGTCTGCAGGCAGATAAAACAGGCCATGTGAATAATGCTGTGCTTCCGTTCAGGCTCGCTCTCCACTTTCTGCCCATCTGCTGCTTTTCATTCACCTGATCCTCCACCGTACAGAAGTTAGTTGGGTGCTAATCCGTGGATAGGGAAAGAAGAAGCATGTGTTATTGCAACATGGCTGGATCATGGATCATGGGTCAATCAAGCAAGGACTTCAGTGAAGGCTGTTAAGAGATTCAAATCATTTAGTCAAGAAAACATGATAAAGAAAAACAATGCCTTTATGCAATGTATAGACACCAGTCGATCACAGACACCAGGGAAAATTGTTGTTTATAATGCTTATTCATAAATCCATGGGATCTTGAGAAAAAACAAAGGAGGTGTTTTTAATCTCAAGGTTGGTTTTTGTTTCTTTTTTTGCCCACATTATGCTTTAATAGAAACAACAGTAATCAGTTCTGTGTTCTTCATTGTCAGTTAAGGGTACCTTTTCTTCCCTTGTCTACTCTTTAAGTAACTAATCAGGAAAACATAATATCTAAATTCAGTCTTTGTCAATGAAAGGCTGTTGACTATGTCCAATGGGCTAATGTTCAAATTCCTGATGAGAAATACATCTATTTGCATTTACATGATGATTGTAACTGTTTGATGGCATTTATAATTTTTCCTTTGTAGTAGAAAAACAGGGTATACTGGTGATGTAATTCACTGCAACATTAAACCAAGGGACCAGATGGTGAACCCTGAAATGGGTCTACTGGGTCTGAAGCTGGCCCACTGCTTCCTAGCTATGTGACATAGGCAAGGTATGTGACTCTTGGGTATTAGTGTTCTCAAATATAAGGATGGTAATAATACTAACAATAGCACTTATAAGTTCATTATGATCAATAACTAAGCTGCTCTAGGTCAGATGTTGAAATAGTACCTGGAACATATTAAGTACTGTGTATAAGCAGTTATCACAGGGAGAAGGCTTTCGGAGGAGCCTAGAACAGCAATAAGAATAATCCCATAATTTAATTTTAGGACTTAAATAGTCCTGAATCATGTACAAAAGTCACAATTGCAGGATATCTGTGTAAGATCTTATTCTTTTAAACAAATATTTTCAACCCCCTGTTGTATTATAATTTTTTTGAAAATTGATTTGAAAAGGAACCTTGTGCGAAAAATTCTATATTATGAGCTATATTTGGTGTTTTGCTTGTGGGATCAAGACTGGGGAAATTATAGTACGTCCCCAACAGAGGAAGCTTGAGCTTGCCTGGTTCTTTCAGGATGCAATAACATACTCATGTTACTGAAGATAATAGAAGTTAATCTTACAGGAATAAAGGGAAGAAATGTAGCTCAGGAAGCCTTCTAACTTTAGAAAACCAGGGTTTATGAAGATCTGAATCATCATTCAGAAAAGAACGGCAGCTTAGAAGTCTTTTCTCATGATTCAGTCCCCCCTACTTCCAATTTCTATTTTTTTCCACTGAAAATCCTTTTTATTTCCTGTATTCACACTTCCCCCACAAAAAGAATCTAATTAATCCTGCTGGATGTTATGTTTGTTTGCTTTATTTTTGTAGGAGGCAATGTTTCTGAGCAAAGGTGGGGCTTGTTCCTGTGGCACCCGGGTGCAAGACCCAACAATTACTGTTGAGAAAAACAGGTCTTTATTTGCAATATTCCAACCTTGGAGAGTGGGGCTGGGAGCACCTCTGCTCATAACCCAGGTTTCCGCTAAGACCCAGCACTTCCCATGTCCCCCAAAAGACTATAAACCAAGCCCAATAGTCTCCCATTCTTTATCTGCCAGCTCTGTCCTTCAGGATCTTGTGTACATTGTCCTTATCCTCCGTATAATAGCCCAGGAAAGCATGTGCCATGTTACACAAGGTCATGGTGAAGTCCAGGAAAGGAACAAGTCCTAAGAGTGTATCCTCTCCATACGTCCCAAGTTCTAAAAGTCCAGGTAGAGTCCAGATCTGCAAAGCGGAGTCCTTGGCTTCAGAGTCCGCTGGAGCGGGCAATCAAAGCAGCCACATGCCTGCCTTCTTACTGGCCCAGGCTGCAAACTGCATGGCTGTTTCTCATTTGGCTGCTACAACCTGTTGCTTCAACATGCTCCCTTCCATCATGCTCCTTCTCAGGGCAAATGAGGACTCCTCTTCATTCTTTCAAACAGCCTGGTCCTCTACCTTTGGGCTGCTTCTTTACTTCCGGTTCTCCCCTTCAGGAAAGGCTCAGCTATCCCCTTGTCATTGATATGCAAAAGCATCTTAAACAGTATCATCCACCCTTTTACTGGCCCTAGCTACAAGCCTGCCATAGATGTGCAAAGTACCTTAAAAGCTGTATTACATCCTTCCACATCCCCCAAAGCTTGGGCGGTGGGGACTGAATGGACCCCACTCTCTAACAACAGTGTATCCATTGGGTGGAGTTCCAAGCCCCAAGTCTCTGTTGGTTCCCCAATAGCTTATTCATACTCTTCAACTAGGCACTGGTCCTGGTTAATCAGTGATCTCAGTGTAAAAGTATTGCAGTATAAAGCATGAAAAATCATAACCAAGGAATTGCTCCTCGGTTGTATTGTTTGGAAGCCCGAGGCTGAGAGTATGGTAGACATTCATAATGTTATAAACGTCTTTCAAGTGTATGACCCACAAGATTTTTGAGGGGCTGGCCTCAAATTATGTGCCACATCTTGGCTTCCTGATCACAACAGGCGAAAGACCAAATATAACTGATCTATAAATTATCTTTAATACCCCACTATTTTGTTGATTCTAGAATGTTACAGCTAAGGAAGGTGGTATCTTGGCACTAAAACTAACAATGGAAAATCTAATAGTAGCAGCAGGAAGGCTTTGATACATACTGTTTCAAAGGATATTTTAAAATGTATAAACAAAGATTAGCTGAGTTACTAACCCAAAAACAACTTAATTACTCCTGAGTTTAAATACATGTTATTATGAAAGATGTTCTTTCCAAAAGAAAGAAATCTACCACTTAAACAAGCTGAAATTTTTAAGTATAGAAAAAGCCAAAAAAAAAAAAAAAGCAAAATGAAGTCAACTCCATATTAGTAGCAGGATATCACCTGGTTAAAAATATTCACCTAAAAAAAAAAAAAATTCACCTGAGGATGTTTTTATTGATTTTTAGAGAAACAAAGAAAGGGGATGGAGGTGGAGGGAGAAAAAGAGGAACATCAATGTGAGAAAGAAATATCTATCGGTTGTCCCTCATACATACCTCAACCAGAGATTAAACCTGCAACCTAGGTATGTCCCCTGACTGCGGTTTGAACCTGCTACCTTTTGGTAACAAGACAATGCTACAACCAACTGAGCCACCTAGCCAGCATGCAGGATTTCACCTGTTAGGGATCTTAGCTGTGCTCATCTCAGGACCAAGTTTCACAGGAATTCAAAATAAGCATTACACTTGTAAAACCCCAAATTTACACTCATGAAGGTATTGAGTATTAATTATACATATTATACATAAGAGCCTACCTGAATAATATGATTCATGAATTCTCTAAGACAGCTGTTCTCAGTGTTTATTCTCCACCCTGGAATCAACTGAATTGATGTGATTTAGTTCCAGGCATTGGTATTTTTGTTAAATAGGAATTTTTATCAGAGTTCCTCAGAATTCTAACATGTGAATAGCACTCAAAGTACAGAGGGGATTAATGTGAAGCAGAGGGATTGAGAAGACTTTGGGAAAAGGTAGGTTTTAGAAAAAATCTTTAAAGGATTCGATGGACATAAAAGGGACCAAAAATGATTCTAAGACAAGGAGAGCTTAAGCAAAATTAATAATTATGATTTGTTTTGTAACTATGTGAGTTAGTTGTGGTGAAGCAGAAATATGGAGAAATATGAACAGCAAACTAAGAATTTGGAGTTTAGCAAACAAACCATTGGAAAAGAAAAGAGAAATAGAAGGGAAAAACCAACAGGACTCTAGGAGTGATTAGGTATAGTGGCAAAAGTGCTAGGACATCATCAACTCACCATTGCTTTGAAGGTTATGAAATACTTTTTTCATTCTGAGGCATTCTCTGATTTCACTGAAGCTCAAAAAAATATAGCAGCCTAATGTTTGCCTGTATACCTAGAGTATCTACTTAATGCTTGGCCACAAGATCACCATTGGCCAGGAGGTGCTACTCTCTGAAACAAGTGAATTGTCTATGAAGTCTTTAATACTAAGGAGTCAGGAAATGAAAAATAAATTATAGTTTTTCTATCTTTCAAGTTCATCTAAAATGAGTAATATCTGTGCTATCAATCATGTACAAGGACGTATTCTTTCTTGAAGTTTTCTGTGTCATTTATAATTGAACTGCTGTGTGGGTGGCTTTGGTGTAGGTGCGATATCAGCCGACAGCAATCTTATCTTTATGAAAACCTTGAAATTGTCTGATTTAAGGGGAAGTAGCAATGGATTTAAATAGTTCTCCCATCAAATAACTGTCTGGACTCTGAGTGAGTCAGTTAACCTTATGGGACTTCAATTTCCTCATCTGTGAATTCAGGAAAGAGACCCGGATGATATCTACCATTCTTTCTAACTCTTAAATTCCATGATTCACTTGGTCCCCTGAATTCTCTTTCAGTGAATGGTTCATGGTCTTGAAAATACATATTCTTAGTTCATAATATTTTTGTACCCCCAGGATTTCTGTTTCCTTTATATTTAACATATGTAAAAGCAAATATTGTGTAAGTTTATTCAACATACCCATTGGACAGGGTTTAATCAAGGTCAGTCTCAAACCTTACCATGTAAATAGCCTTTGGGATTGTCATTGCCATTGTCTCAACCTCATCAATATCTTCTATTTTGGTATTGTCAGGAGCTAAAAGTAGATATCCTAGAAACGTCATCCTTTTTAATTTTCCATGAAGAACTTTCCCTTTCCCACCAAGTATTTTCAGGGTTCATGAAAACAAAAGTATCACCACCATTCTAATAGAATTTCTTAATACTGGTTGCCTGGAGTGTCATAATGAACGAGATAAAATGCGGACCCTGTATTTGACAGAAAATTGTGCAGGAATCATTCTGAGAGGTTTACCATGACCATATTATAGAGGAGTTGTAGCATTCCCACTGTATAACTGCCAAGGTGACTTCAGGCCTTTAAAAGTATAATCGTGTGATTTGTGATTTATAATAAGAAATATATACTTGATCTTCATCCCTATTCCTGGCACAGAGCTCCTAAAACCCTTGGAATTTCCTAAGTGATGAGAGTGCTAAACGGTTCCTTTTTTATGTTAATGAGGATGGGCCTGTCTGCCTGGGGAACCAACCACATGGTTAGAGGATTGTATTTAAACCACAACTCACAAGCACCCAGATATTTGCTATTTCATTTACTGTTGAATAGAGTAAAAGCTGAAGGCTAACCATGAAAGTGATTCAATCAGCATGATTACTATAAAAACTAATACTATTTCAAAAATTTGAAATCCACATTGTAATCTCAATTTACCTGGACTAATTTTCTTAACTGATTAACTGTAAATTAATTGCCCCTTCTTTCTTTCATTTTGTATGGTGTTAGAAATGTAATCCTGGTTAAAGTATAAATTGCTTTTCTCTATAAGGAACTGTCCCAGGCTAGAAGGGAACCATGGCTAAGGCTGGTTGATGCCAGTGCTTTCTTTTTAGAACTCCCTATATTTTATCTGATCTGTTGCTGTTCCTGTCTTCCTTTTCCTGAAGTTCTGGAGGAGCACTTGGGATTCCAACCGACTACCAGGAGAGGTGGTTTCTGACAAGAACCACTAAGCTCTAGTTACGCTAGACATCTTTAGTCCAACATGCAGTCAAAGACAGAAATCCAGGTTCAATTTGAATAGTTCACCTTATGCAGGTTTCTGGATTTAAACAACCCTGGGACATCAACAATACTCAAAAACTGGAATTCTTAGGCCTCCCTAGAACCAGTGTTGCTTGCCTTTTCTTCTTTCCGTCTTCCTTTCCTCCATTCACTCTAACATTTCACTTTGTAAAAATATTCTGTTATGATGATACAAGCATATTATATAGGCAATGTAAATATGTAAAGCAAAATAATAATTAATCATGAATTCAACACCATAATTAAAACTAGAATATTGTGAACCTCATTATTACTACCTATATGCTCCTCTTCCAATAATCTTATTTTTCTACCATTTACCATTATCATGAATTTTGTATTCACTGTTCTATTGCTTTTATTTAACATTTTACCACATACATATTATTATCCTTAAATTAGTTTTCCAAATTCAGAATATCATCATGAATTAAAATTAATAGGTCACTACCAGAATTTGGTTTTAATGATATAGAATGGAATAAAATTAAAAACACCTGAGTACACTGGTCATGGTAAGGGTAAGTAATATTGCAAGAAAATTTGTTTCACTCTTATGTGCATGCAGTATCATGAGTGTTTTTGTCTGGGTACAAAATTGTTTCCTACAGTAACTCATGGATCACAATGTAAAATATATTTCTTTCTTTGGTCAATTATCAAATAGTTTATAAAACACTGCCCTAAATATGTTATTAAATCTGTTTGTTTTGAGTTTTAAAAAATTTATAAAATGCCATTTATATATATATTCTTTAGTGGCTTGTTCTTTATGGCCTAGGATTTATCTATGTAGGTTTTATTTTACTGTTGAATAATATTCTATTATATAAAATTGTAATGCAATTTATTTATACTTTTTTTTCTGTCAGTTGTTTCTGGGTTGCTTACAATAACTTATTATAAGAAGAATGCTGCTGTGAAAATTCTTGTGGTCCCCTGATGCACTTGTGTAAGAGTTTGTGTAGAGAATATATGGAGAACTGAAGAGGTTAGATATTAAGGTATATGCATGCTCTTACATATGATAATGCCAAAATATTTTCTAGAGTGATTTCTTCTTTTGTGTACTTGCTCCTCCCACAGGCACCCAGAACATATCTACATGCTCTATAATTCATAGCACTACACTTGGACTCTGAAGCTACACTGACCCTAAACGTTCTTTCTAATGCTTTATCTGCTACACATGACATCTTTCTACCTGGGCTAGGAAACACTCTCTTTGAGACAAATCCCTTCATATTCTGATGAAGGCCTCAGCAACTCTGATCCTCCAAGAAGGTTTTCCTTTAACCATGATCTGTTTGATTCTTCAGAAGGGTATCATCATACTACTTGTTGTCATTAAGTCAAACTCTGTCCATAAATTCAATTTGATTTCCTTAGCATTTGCCAAGAACTGCAAAAGGTCTGAGATTTTTACCTGACTTGAAAACTAACAAAGTACTTCATCATAGTGTCCAGATACTGGTAAAAGATATGTATTGGACATCCAGTCAAGATGACAGAATAGGTAAATATGGCTCACCTTCTCATATAACCACATCAAAATTACACTAAACTATAGAACAAATGTCATTCAGAACCATCAGAAATCAAATAGAACTGTGGAATTAAAGAATAAACTATATTAATAATGGTAGGGGGGGGTGGTTAGAGATGTGTAATGAGCTGGTCCCACACCCACTTGTAGTGGATAAAACTTAAGAGGGATATCTCAGGAGTGAAGGGTCACAGCCCTGGACCAGGCTCCTCAGCCCAGGGTTCCAATGCCAGGAAGAGAAGTGACCATAACTTTTGGCTGTAAAACCAGCAAGGATTGAGGCTTTGGAAGATGGAAACTGCTGGAATCCCTGGAAGTTCTTAAAGGGCCCATGCACAGATGTACTAAGATTCACTTGCTCTGAGCTCCAGCACAAGGACAACAGTTCTTGAAAGGCACCCGAAGCATATGGGGAGGAACTGAATTACCTGGCATCAGGGCAAGAGCTGGGGCACAGGCAGAAGTCCTGGCAGAGACCACTGTTCCTTTTCTGAGCCCTTCTCCAATAGAGCCACAGAGCCTGCAGGCAAGCTACATATCTGAGACCCCACCAAACTGGCTTACACTGTTTGCCCCAACTGATTTCCTGAGCCCCGCCATGCCCAGAGTTCAGGCTAGCTCAAGCTGTTTCCAGTGTCGTTTCCATTCAAATAGTTTGTCTTGGCCCATGCTTCAGATTTTCTTAAGTTCTCTCAAACAAGCCACATCTGGCTCCAGCAAGCCCCATACCTCTCACTAAGTTGCCTGGCACTAGCAGCAGCTTGCCTTGGTTCACAACTTGACCTCACCTAGGCACCTCCAAGCCCAGAACAAGTAATAGTCACCTGCAGATTGCTTACTAGCTTATGTCTGTGACCCTGGACAGTAAACAGGCAGTGGCTGACCTTGGATGTGCCAACAGCAATCAAGGCCCAACTACAACAGGAGGGTGTACACAGCCCACAGAGTGGGCACACATTGAGTATCCAGCCTGGGTAATAGGGAAGGCTGTGCTACAGGACCCTACAGGATGTCAACTACCTTAGACCACTCTACCAAGCACTCTACCTTATACATAGGAACAAACACAGCGAGGATGCCAAAATGAGGAGACAAAGAAACATGGCCCAAATGAAAGGACAGAACAAATCTCTGAAAAAAAGAACTAAACAAAATGGAGACAAGCAAGGTACTAGATAAAGAGCTCAGAACACTTGTTATAAGGATGCTCAATGAATTTAGGGGAACTCAGAAAAAACCTTCAACCATATAAAATGGACACGGGAACCATAAAAAAAAAAATAAAAATAAAAAAAAAATAACAACAACAACAAAAACATAAATGAAGAACAATTTCCAGGGAATCAACAGTAGAGTGGATGAAGCTGAGAATCAAAATAGGGAT
The DNA here is from genome assembly GCA_004026585.1 of Noctilio leporinus. Lineage (NCBI taxonomy): Eukaryota > Metazoa > Chordata > Mammalia > Chiroptera > Noctilionidae > Noctilio > Noctilio leporinus. The sequence continues at coordinate 222,633 of PVIW01000649.1, forward strand.
TTGTAATATAAGAAAGCAAAATATCAACCAACTAGGACAACAGAAATGAAAAAATCCAAAAACATGAGGATGTGTAGAGAGCTTCTGGGACAACTTCAAGCACACCAACAACATTTGGTTCATGGGGATGCTGGAAGGAAAGAAGAGAAAGCAAGAAATTGGGAACCTATTTGAAAAAATAATGACATAAACTTCCCTAACTTGGTGAAAGAAACAGGCAAACAGGTCCAGAAAGTACAGAGTCCCAAACAAGATAAACCCAAAGAGACCCACACAAAGACACATAATTACAATGCCAAAGGCTAAAGATAAAGAGGGAATGTTAAAAGCAACTAGAGAAAAGCAGTTAATTACCTACAGGGGAGCTCCCCCATAAGATTGTCAGCTGATTCTTAAAGAAACTTTGTAGGCTAGAAGGAAGTGGGAAGTCATATTTAAAGTGATGAAAAACAAGAACCTAAAATCAAGATTACTTTATCTAGCAAAGCTATTATTTAGAATTGAAGAACAGATAAAGAGCTTCCTTTTAGGCATAAGACTTGGGGTCTGGGAACTCAGGTCTAATTTTAGCAAGCTCCCAATAAATCTGCTCTCCTCATGGTAACTGCTGGCGCCAGTGGCTGCTTGTATCCTTCAAGGATACCCTTATCTGCTGACAAGATTTTAGCAACTTCCCTGTTCTCAGAGCCTACTTCCCGTCAATCACTAGCTCCATCTGGACTTTTGGAAGTCCCAACTTCCCCAGTCCTTAAAACCCTACTGTTTCTGCCCAGGGCTGCAGTCCACTCAGAGTCAGCTGCCTGCTTGAAAATCCCTCAATAAAGGCTTTGAACTGGTCCACCTGACCCCTCCCTTCTTCTGGGCAAAAACTTAACACTTTCCAGACAAAAACAAAAAACAACAATAACAAAAAATAAATAAATAAACTAAAGTAGTACATCAACATCAAATCAGGATTATACAGTATGACATGTTAAAGAATTTTCATTAAGATAAAAAATATGAACAATAAAATGGCAACAAATACATATCTATCAAATGAATCTAAAAAACAAATTAAATAAGCAGAACAGAAACAGAATCACAGGTACAGAGAACATTTTCTGATGATTGCTAGATGGGTGGTGGGATTTGGGCAAAAAAGGTGAAGGGAGTAAATACAAATTGGTAGTTAATGGATAGCCATGGGGGTAGTCATGAGGATATAATGTACAGCATAGGAAGTAGGGCAGCCAAAGAACATATATACATGACCCATATATATATGTATACAACAGGGTGATTATTGCCTGAGGAAAGGGGGGGTGGGGGGGATGGTTGGAGGTGGGCAAAGGAAAAAATAGGGACAACTGTAATAGTGTTACCAAGCAAAGTGGGTCTTGTTCATGGAAGACCCAACAATTAGTGTTGAGAAAAACAGGTCTTTATTTATTAGAAAGCACTTGAACTTGGAGCCTTGTTTTCCCAGGAAACCCAACACTTCCCTTGCCAAAAGGCTGTAAAGCAAAACCAAGCCCAATAGTTCCCCATCTCTTATCTGCCAGCTTTCTCCTTTAGGATCTGAGGCATGTTGTCCTCAGCCTCCATATAATAGTCCAAGAAAGCATGTGCCATGTTATACTGGATCATGGTGAAGTCATGAGTCCTAAGAGAGTGTCCTTTCCATAATGTCCTGAGTTCCAAGAGCCCAGATAGAGCCTGGGTCTGCAAGGCAGAGTTTTTGATGACTTCGAAGTCAGCTGGAGCAGGCATGATTAAAGCCATAGAGAGCCTGCTTTCTCACTAGCCCAGGCTGCGTAACTGAATCCTGACCGCAAACTGCATAGCTGCACAATTCTTGCTGCTTCCCACAGGGCTGTTACAACCGCCTGCATCATGGCACCCCTTTATCATGCTCCCCTATCATGACACCTCTTTTCAAGGCTTCTTTTTAAATACTGAAGGTCAAGTACACCTTTTGCCCTGGGGCAGTAGCACAGCTATTATTTAGCTATGGGCTTGACATACATATGCAAAGTACTTTAAATGCCATATTATTTTCTTCCCCCAGCCCCCAAGCCGTGGGCTGTGGGGAATCTCTGTACCCCATTTCAATAGTATAATCAATAAAACATAAATAAATCTTTAAAAAGATATGTGAATTCTGGGTCAGAAATAAAGGCCTTACAGCAACTGCAGTAGCCAGAGTATCGGAATTTTCTTGGCTGGTCCTCAAGCCTTGCTCCCAGGGGACAACATGGAGCATGCCAGTTACACTGCATACGCAGTGGGTGGCATGCAGAAGAACTCTGAGGCTAGGAAACCTGAATCTCTCATATGGATATAACATACATACCTGTCTTGTATCTTCCAATCTTGGAAGATACCTGCTCTTTATTCCAAACAAAACCACTATTTCAATTTTTCAAGGATGTTTGCTGTACAAACATCTTTGAAAACATTGTACAGAGAAAAGACAGTCTGTTCCTCTCCTCATAAGACATGCAGACACGTGAGAGATCCATGGAGAATTGTCTCTCACCAGGATTCTGTTGAAGAATCCAGGCTAAAGAGCCTTGGAGAAAGACAATATCAACTTATCTGCATTGAATTATTGTTATCTAATTTTAACAAGGTTATTCCTATTTCATTGTTGTTTTTCTCTAAATCTTCTCTGTATTAATATAATCTAGATAGAATAGATTATGTTTCAGGAACACCCCCCACCACCACCCAAAAAACATCTCAGGGGTTTAATACATTTTATTTCCCATTCATTTTAGTCTGCACAAAGCTCTGTCCCAGGGTATCACCCAAACTGGCAAAATTGTACCATCTTATAGATGCAACATGTGCAGCATCATATCTTCAATCGCCCTGGCATCAGAAGAGAGAGTGGCTTGTACATAGGCTTTTCGCTGCCTTATCTTGGAGGTGACATATGCCACATTTCATGAGCCAGGACTGGTCACAGGTCCTGTCTAACAGCAAGGATGCTGGGAACCGTAGGAGAGCTGATGGAATACTGAGTGAGCATTCCTCTCTCAGCCACACTTTATTTGAACCTACAAACATTTTCTTATTTTCTGCCTTATGGGCAATTTTAATCCTCTTCTTAGCTTAGATGGCCAGATCTGCTTTGTCCAGGTTCTACAGGAATCTTTTTTGAATATATACTCAGTCCTCCAGAACATAAAATCAGAACCCTACCTCCATGCAATATTTATTGGGTTTTATGTTTATCATCCTTTAGAATACATAAAACATACTTTTCATCAAAGAAAAATGTTGTTCACTCCCTCAAAATCTAAGCTTCTTCTTGTTTTGATCCCTTATTGTGTTCCAGGTATTAGGCTAGGTCTTAGAAAGAAAGAGATTAAGGAAACAAAAGTGGAAACCAGGACCCTGAGAGTCCGTACAGTGGAGGGAGAGAGACAACTGTAAGCCAGCTGTAAAACAACAGTGATAGTGGCTGTGATGGAGATGTGCACAGAGCGCTTTGGGAACCCAAAGTAGGAAACATGTAGTTCAGATCAGGAGGTTCTGAGATGATCTGATTATCTAAGAAATAACTGAAGTGAATCTTCAAGGAGAGGTAATAGTTAGACTTTACAAAAAAATCAAGGTGGCTGGCAAGTCATTCTAGCAATAGAGAACAATTGGCCCCAGGGCAGAAGCATGAAAGAGCTCGGCTGTTTTTAAAATTTGCACTCTGGTATGATCATGAGCATAAAGTGAGTTGAAGAAGGTTAGAAGAGGTAAAAATGGACAGAAGAGTCAGAATAGATTCTTCATTAAAACAACGGCAAACTATTGAAGGCTTTTAAGCATAATGAGATACTTATATTAGAAAGATACTCTGACAGCAAGCTGAGAGATCGGAAGTGAGACTGAGTAGAAATGTCAGGAGGCTTTTACAATACCTCAGACATTAGTGGGAGTGTAGCTAGAGAGGACACAATGGGTATTTATGATGTTAAGTACATAGACTATCAGAATGTGATAATTAAATGGACACGGGGATGAGAAAGAAAGAAGACTTAAGTGTAACTCTAAAATTCCCAAGTTAGAAAGAATGAATAGAAATTTTAGTTTGAAAATGAGTTCACTCTTTGGTTGGTGGTTGTGCAACATCATGGTATATATTCTGGTCTGGAGCTCAACTGAAGCCATGGCTGTAGGCTGCCCAGAGAAAGGTGGATTTGAAAAGAGGGTAGAGAATAACGGTCAGGGACATGACAACATCCTAGCTGAGGAGAACCATAATAAAAGTACTTATGCTGATAGTATATGCAAACTCTGTGCACTTATGAATTTAACAATATCAAAAAATTTTAAATCACCAAAATAATTTTGAGATGCTTTGCCTCACCAACTTTTACAGTCTTAGCACATTATAAATTCCGTGATGAAGGAAATCACAAACTTAAAGTAAGTGGCAACTTGAAAGCACTGCTAGTCACCGGCAAACATTAACTATATTTTCTATGTCCAGAGCGCTTGTCCTCTCTGGTGCATTGTTGGAGCAATCGTGATAAACCTCACAAAACCCCAGGATGTAAGAAACAAGTGTGGCAATATCTGTATCATCCTTGTACATAAGTGCAGAGGCTCATCCATAAAACCATTCTGTGCTAAACTGCCTTAAGTCATAGGGTGGTTGAATGACAGAAATCCCAGTTATATATCTGTCCCAGCTCAAAGAGATTGGCATTAGATGGAATTGCTGTTGAACCAAATGCAATCTGGAAATCTTGCAGAGTAAGAGTTTGGAATATTTGGACCATGCCAAGGAGCTCAAAGCACATGAGTCATTGTTTCACTAATATCAGGAAGTCTTTGTGGGATAGGAAATGGTTTTGGATACTATTTTAAAGGATCTGAATTCTTTGAGTCAGCAAATTAGCAGCCAACTCTGAATCCCAGTGGTTCTCTTTTTACTAAATGCAAACAGTTGGCAATATCAGAGAAGTCCATTGAGGAATCTCGGAGGATGCATGACTTAGAAACTCCCTCAGTGAACTCAATTGTATCTCCAATTTGCTTGGTGAAGAGCCATTTTGACTCACTACCTAAAAGCTCTCAGAGAGGTAGCCTGATCTCCATTCCACCCCCTGTTCTTTCATCTTCTTCCAAACCGCTGCTGCTTCTTTTAGCCTGGTTCCAAGCCAAGAGATCCTGCAGGTTTTGCTGGAGACAGGAAAGGAGTAAGAAAGAGTGATAATTCCCATCAACAAGCACCTTGGGACATTCACTGTTGCTTAGGATGGCACCTCATGGCATTTTGAGCTACTTCATGACAATGGGGATTATGGTCACATATCCTACCTCATAGGCATATTATCTGATCTTTAAAAACTGACCTAAAGCATTTAAACTTGCTGGCCTCACATAGTTTACAACTTTTGGTAGAACGAAACATTCTAAAAAATATGCCTTCCAAAAGAAGAAGAAAAGAAGAAAGAAAGAAAGAAAGAAGGAAATATTATTTATTATTTCTCCTTTTAAAATAGGAGAGTGGAAATCACAGCCATCATTATCCATTTCTATTCAGGGCTGAATTGTTCTTGTGAGAATCTTTTCCATTGTTCTTTTAAACACCGCATTATGCGACATCAAATCCTGTTTTGATGCAACATATTGATTCTCTTATAGAATAGGGTATTATTGTCTTAAAGAGATTCAAAGAAAATGATTAAACATAGGTTATGCATTGCAGTCGCCTGCAATTTAGCCTTCTCTTTTGATTGGTATGTTTTATGGCTGGCTGCTCAAGTGATGAGGGATAGAATATCTTAAACTCATGGCTAGAAAATGAAAGTAAAAGGTAACCCAAAGCTGTTCACCCCACCCCTACCACCTTTCCACAAAATAGCTAACATATATTAATTTTAAAATACAATAGTTTTGCCCTGGCCAGGTAGCTAAGTTAGTTTAAGCATTGTCCTGAACACCAAAAGATTGCAGATTTGATCCCCTGTCAGAGTACCTGCCTAGGTTAGGGGCTCGGTCCCTGGTCGGGCACATTCAGGAAGCAACTGATCAATGTTTCTCTCTCACATTAATTTCTTTCTCTCTCTCAAGTCAATAAACCATATCCTTAGACTAGGATTAAATTAAGTAAATAAGCAAAAACAAATAAATGAAATATAGTATGTTTAGTTCCTTTAGGATGGAAAGTCAAGAGGAGAAAGTGAAATCATCTTTTATTTATTCAGTGAAATTGCATGGCAGAGACTAGAGGTGTGCAATGCCCAGTAACCTTCAATACACTTTCAGTCAAAATACACCTTCTCCATAGTTAATAGAAAGCATGGCTTTGAGGAAAAGCACTGAGGCTAAAATAGGATTTCCTGACAGGAGCAGCATGTAAAATGGAGCCAGTGTCTAAATTGTAGAAAAAAGGCTCACTGGAGAAAATCTGGGATGGTAGGAAAAAATCAGAAGAGTTTCTCACTGACTTACTTGGAAAGAATAATTTTTACCAGCCCTGCATGAATGGCACTGTTGCCAGTGCTACAAAGGGCACAAAACCCCAAATGATCTCCACGTGGAAATGCACTGATGGAAGACTGCTTGCCTACGATGGGTTCTAGAAACCAGTTTATATAATTCAGCTGGATTTAAGTCTTCTTCATTTTGGCCATTCTTGGGGCCCAAGTGTCTACTGGATTCAGAAGAGAAGGGAGTAGAATTAATGGCGTATAGGCTATAAAAGTTGGAAGTCAGAAGACATTACTACACAGAAGGCAAAGAAAAAGAGTCTTGTTATTTACAGCAGGAGTGTTGATCTTCTTGATTCATTGGGACTTGCTTTCTAAGGGTGTGTTGTGTCCCTTCCAGTGGTGGCCCTAAGAGATCACCTAATTCAGCTTTCAGTTTACATTTAGAAACATAAGGTTGGATTAATTGTGACTTGGCCATACTCACTCAGTTGGCCCTTTGTAGAGCTGACACCAGGCTCCAAGCTGACCCTACAGTGAATTTCCCTTTTCATGCTCATATTTCCATTTCAGCCCCTTGCCGTTTGGAGGAAGACTAATCTGTTTTTCAAAATGCACAGCCCATTTTAAATATTCCAAAGCAAGCTTAATATGGCTAAATGAAGGTGATAAAGAATGTTTTCAAAAGAGTTGTTCCTCTTCAGTGGGCAGTGTGGGGTGGGGTGGGGTGGAGTGGAGTAGTTGTCCAATTTTAAGAATGAAATATACCCCTTAGTGGGCAGAGTGGGGTCTGTTGATCGAGTGAGGAGAACCGCAAAGAATAATTTGGCAGCGACAGCCCAGGACAACTGATGTTCTGATGAAATGAGGCTTTTCTGCTATAAGATGGGTGTGTTGTTCGATGGGCATTTGGGATGAGAGCTCTGGGAAAAGCAAAAAGTTGTAATATCCTAGAATAACTATTCTAGAGAAGCACAGGTGGCTTTAGACAGGGGCTATCTGTTTTAAAATGTAGGTTCTGTAATTGTTCAAGTGTGGTGAGGCCAACAGATCAGAAGATAATCGCCACTAAAAAGACAGTTTGTTGCAGTTCCCATGAGGAGAGAGCAGGTGGGGATGCCCCAAGGTCAGTCGGAAGGCGGAGGGAGTGGGGGGGACCCTGGACATGAGCCTTTATTGTGCGCTCCCAGGGAAGGAACAGGAGAGGCAGGGGAAGCAGGTTTAGGACTAGATACTTGAAATAATTTCAGTGGGCTCCAGGATGCATGGCTTGTCTCCAGTTATCTGGTTTGTGACCCTGGAGCGAGAAGATGAGGGGAATCCTGTGGCCAAGAGTGGAAGCCTGACACAGAGGAGGCCTGATGCAGGCTGGTTTGGCTAGTTTGCATTTGAAAGGCCTTCTAGCAGGTAGGTTGCTTGCCATCTCTAGCAATTGGCTGCAGAATTAGCAAAGCCCCAGATGTCAAAGCATCAGAAATAAAGAAAATAATGAAGCATGATTCACACATTATCTAAGGGCGATATCCTTAATTGGGGGAAGAAAAGGGACTCTTGGTGATGTACCAAAAAGTAGCGTCCCTGCAGAAAGAAAGTGCTTGATCTACATAGATTGATAATATTGATTGTATCCAAGACTGTGAAGGTGGCATTGAGGAAAGAGGCAGTCCCAAATGGGTAGGAGTGGTCCTCCGAAGGAAAATGTCCTGTAAGGAAGTGGCGGGGATGTTCTGCCGAGAGCTGAGAGTCCATAGGGAAATGGGCCCACAATAGGAAATGACAAATCGTATATGAAATTGTAGCTTTCTAGAATGGAAAGTAGCCACCCCTTACAAACAGCGTCTTAGAGTCGGTGGCCTAAGACAGGTAGGAAAATCACTACATTTTTCCTGGTGTTATTGTCAGAGAATCAGAGGCTCCAAAAGCACCTGTGTTGGTTGGGGAAGGCAGCGTCTGCGCAGAGCCACACAACAGGGCGGGGCTTAAACTTCACCTTGTAGGGTGGGGTGTACAATAATATTTTGGGGGGCCCTTTAAAGGAATTTTACTTGTACAGTGTTGAGCTGTTAAGAAAAATGGACTTTTCTACTTACTATTTAATAAAATCATGACAAGATGCTGAGGTGGGCGGGGGGCAATGTATGAAAAACGAATAGGTAACAACAACAAAAATTCTCTCCACACCTCCCCTCCAATGCATTTATCCAACAGGTACTCTCTTTGGGAGAGTTTGTGGTAACAGAATCCCTCCAGATTCAAATCTAGATGTGATCGCTTGCAACTGAGGAACAGAGTAAGTGAGAAAGTGGCTTTCAATCACCCAGTGAATGAGAAGTGACAGCCAAGGAAACAAAACCATGAGTCTACTCCCAACTTAGAAGAACTATTGACTTTTTCATTTACTATTTTAGAGGCTTGGGAAAAGGAAAAGCTACAAAATAATTTGCAGCCACATGTCTGCTGTATCTCTGAAAATTACAATGGTGTGTGGTGGGGTCAAATGTGAGACTCTGATGACCTTGTTAGGCAGGTTTTAAGGCTGAATGAAGGAGAGGCAGGCTGGGGTAAGGAGAGAAACCAGAGATGGAGTGATGGACTTCAAGTCCTGGTGCCTCCAACTCAATTTCCGTAACTAGAGCAACGCCTACCTTCCACTAGAAAAATCCTCACCTGACTGGGTTGTGGCTACAGGAATCAGATACTGGATACTGAGAACCACTAGGTGGCATTTGTGATTTATTACTTTCGAAGCTGAGATTTTAAAATGCCTCTGCTGATCCTCTGCTTCAGCTGAACAAGACATTTAACATTCCAAAGCATTTCATTCAAGAAAGGCAGAGTTCGTTCTCTTTATCCAGCTTGGAGGAGGTGGGGGACAGGGTGACTGGTGTAAGAAGTTGAATTTCAGATCATCTACGTTCTTCTGCAGGTCCTCTCTGACCCCACACCATCAGCTTCCATAAGTAATTACTTGTCTACAATTAAGCTATAAATAATGCAATCACTCTGTTCTTGTCCCGTCACTCTAGTCCCAAACACAACAAATAGTGTTAATCACATACTTATTCAAGTGTGTAATTATTCACAGTTAAACTTCTGTCACTTTCACCCTGTTTGGAAACAGCAGAACACAACCTGTAATTAGCAAATGTGGCTCCAGGCACTTTTGCTTGGGAGCACGCCAGGGATTCAGCACCTAGGCGCTCCTTTGATCTGGGAGCTGGCAAGGCGCCTCACCCTGAGGCCAGAGCGCTATCAGCACTCTGCAAGTCACTGAGATCAATGAATATGTCAGAGGCATCTATCCCAAATCACACATCACCTCTCTCTCTCACTGTGGTTGCTGCCTTTAGTATATATTTCATAGACTTGCCTTTTCTTTTTGAACCCTTTGACTACTGTTTAAAGAGTTACCAACAAGGTCAGCAAGCCCCGGTGTTTTCAACTCCGGTTAAAAAATGAAAGCCCCAGCAGGTCTGCTTGATGGTCCCTGTTCTTTCTTAGCTTGGCGGTTTCCTTGAACGCACAAGCACAATGGAGATGGGATGACCTTTGCAGGCTCCCTTGAGCCACAAGGAAGAGGAAACCAAAGACTTTTTTTTTGTCCAACCCCTGTGTGCATCCAAAACCCAGCTAAACCACCCAGTGAACGGGTTGCAAGGGAGGATAAGGTATCCTCACAGGTCTCTGAGCAAACCCATTCCATGTTACCAGAGGAACCACTGCGGCACAGATTCTTCCCAGAGGCGGGTAATACTGTCCCGCTAGGTGGAAAACAGAACTTGGTAGCCAGCTTCCTTTTCCATAAGGACACTGTGTGCCTTGTACTATATCAGGTAGTGTTTTGTATCAAAGTATATTGGGCCCATAGAAAAGCACAGTGAGTCATAAAGGCAGAGTAAGTACATCCATGAATTAGAGGTTTGTTTGCTTGTAGTGTTAAGAATGATCATTTCCCTGTTTGAGGAAAGGTTATTCTACCTTCATTAAGACTCCAATGGCAATTATCTAATGAAAACAAGTTGACATATCTAACCTGGTTTAATGTCTTCCTTCCTGACATACCCAATTAAGACAGGTTTTTAATCCCTGAAACATGAATACGTCTCACAGTAGAAGGGTAAACAGAAGGGCAGTTCCATTCTTTGTATACAAAGACTAGTCAGCCTTTGGTTCTAACCCTAACAAAGCCGGGTTTTTAAAATACTGCCTGGAGGTCTCAAAGGGAAGCAGAGCTGTGCAGGCTTCTCTATCAGAGAAGCGTGTCCTCGGACTGGAATGCATCGTGAGTGAGAGAAGATGAAGTGCCAGCAACGTAGGACTGCTGCCTGGCCAGCACACGTACCCAAATGAGCCAAATTAACCCTGGCAAACAGGGCGGTGACAGATGTGGAAGCCAGATTGCCATGATGTTTTTATTTTATAATTTTTTTTTAAAGATGAAATTCTATGGCTGCTTCTATGCGACCAAAGTGGAACAGTAGTGAGTAGTTATCTGGTGATTTTGATTAATACAGACTGACAAGCAATCTGGAGGATGAGTTTAAAAACAAACCCAAAAAGACTGTTTTTCTCCAACAGCAGTGGTCTTCAACAGAACTTCACTGATAATAATATTGATAGTTTTAAAAGCTTCACATAATTTAGCCCATGTAGACACAAGCCAGACTCTCATTGTTATATTTTAAAACTGATTTCTAAAAGCTCCTTATATGCAGTCAACTAACCTAATAATAGGTTACCAGTGCTACTTATTTGCAAGTGGAGTGCGAAGATGCCTCCCAGGAGGATTGAAAAACTTTTTACAAACTCATTTCCATCCTGACTTCAGGGCACAATTATGACATTTAGTTAAGAAATTGCTTTGTGTTTTCATGTATGTATGTATATATGCATGTATGTACGTATGCGTAGTTTAGCTGAGAATTAGAACCAAAACAGGCATGTCTAGTCCCCACATACCACTCATCAATCCACTTCCTTCCATTTCCACTGCCACCCTTTACTCTGGGTCTCCGCTATCTCTCACCCAGTTCCATTTGTACTCTGGCATTCTGTTTATTGCATGCTCGCCATAACAGGGACACTGATTTTAATCCGGTTGTGCCACACTCTGATTGAAAGCTCTCCAGTGCCTTCCCATTGCACGTAGAATACTCCTTACCGTGAGTTGTAAGACCCCGTGGACCCTGTTCCTATCTGATTCTCCATCTTCATTTTGTATTCCACACTCCAGTAACATTTTTATGTTTACTTAATCATATATCTGTATTCATTGCTCTATCAATACTTATATCCATCGAATTTTTATCACTTTTCAAAGCAAATTGCAGGCATTTCAGTGTGTATATTGTAAACTAAAATTCAATGTTTATTTAGTTTTTTGAGGCATAAGGTTTAGATATCCTGAAATGTGTAACTCATAATGAGATTTTCACTAATTTTTGACAAATACACACATCTATGTAATCCAAATTTCTTTCCAGATAAGAATGTCGTATCTATGCCTCCTAATGGCCAATCCCTAATTCCAGCAATTTATACTACCATCCACCATAGATTAGGTTCACCTATTCTAGAATTTCATATGAATTTGATCAGATGGCATATTTTACTCAAATATAATGCTTTTAACAGTCATTGATTTTGTTCCATGCATCAGTTATTAGTCTCTTTTAATGGATGAATAGTATTTGATTGTGTGAAGATACCATGATTTGATTATCTATTCTCCTATTGATAGACACCCAGGTTATTCCCCATTTGGGATTATTATTAATAAAGTTTCCATTAACATTCCTGTATAAGTATTTTTGTGAACATAGTTTTCATTTTTCTTGGGTGAATACCTATGAGTGGATCATGGTTATAGTTAATATAGGGTTATAGGATATACATTTAGTGTTACCAGAATCTTACAGAATTTCTGTCAAAATGTACAAGTTCCTTTATAACTTTGCCAATGTTTGTTGTCATCTTAATGACATTCTTAATGTTAGCCATTCTCATGATGTTTAGTGATATTGCATTGTGGCTTTAATATACATTTCCCTGATAACTACTGATGTTGAGCATTTTTATGTTTTTATTGTATTTTTTATTACCATTTAGTCTCCTTATACACCCCTCTCCTCTGCAATCATCACCCTGATTTCCATGTCCATGGAAGTCCTGTTTTCTTTTTGCTCAATCCCTCCACCACTACCCTCCCCACCTTGATATTGAGCATTTTAAATTTTGCTTATTGGTCATTTGTATATCTTCTTTTGCCAAGTTTTCAAATATTGTTTTCATTTCATTTTTATTATTGAGGTATTTAATGATTTCTTTACATACTCTGGATAGGACATTTTTTCCTCAAATAGTATGTTTTGTGGCCCTGGCTGGTGTGGCTCAGTGGATTGAGCATGACCTGTGAACCCAAGTGTCGCTGGTTCAATTCCCAGTCAGGGCACATATGCAGGTTGCAAGCCAGGTCTCCAGTGAAATCCCCAGCTGGAGGCAGGTAAAAGACAACCTTACATTGATGTTTTTCTCCTTTTCTTCCTCCCTTTCCCTCTCTCTAAAAATAATGAATAAAATCTTTAAAAAAATAAAAAATAAATTAAATAAATAAAAACTTACCAAATTGTAGATTTGGTAATATCAAATATTTTCTCCCAGTCTTTGGCCTGTTTTTATGTTCTTGTCTGAGTTTTTTTAATAAACAGAAGAGAAGTTTCTAAGTTTGATTATTGCTTTCTGTGACTTAAGAATCCTTTGCCTATCCACAAATTATGAAGATACCCTCTGTTTTTCTTTAAAATCTTTTACCTTTAGATATGTTCCATTTTGAATGAAATTTTGTGTATGGTAATACAAGTAGGGATGGGGTTTATGATTTTTATTTTAATTTTGGATAATTAAAAATGGATATCCATTTGTTCCAGCAACATTTATAAAAATTACTTTCTTTTTGGCTTGCTTTCAGCTCTTTGTAAAAAGCCAAATGACACTCTAAGTATGGGCTCATTCTTGGGCTCTCAATTCTATTCCAATAGTCTATATGTTGATTCTTATGCCAGTGCTACTCTTGATTACTATAACTTAACCTTATATAGTAAGTCTTAAGTCAGAGAATTTAAATTTCACTTTGCTCTTTTTTTGCAAGACTGCTTTGGTTATTGTAGGTTATTTGCATTTCCATATCAATTTTAAAGTCAATTTCTACATAAATTCTGCACAGATTTTGGGTTGGATTGTACTGAATTTATGGATATTACTTTTTGATGCAGTTGTAACAGCCCTGAAAGGCATCCTCTTGACCAGTCCTCACTTGCATTTTGGAGGGTCCTATCAGTTCTATATTTGAATTTATTTATTTGGATTAAAATATTGTGTCCTTGGGTTTCCTCTGTTGCAATAATAACCAACAAATTAAATGGTATTTAATTCACATACACAATTTTTAAAAATTTTATTGTTGTTGTATTACATCCATCCCCTTTCACAAACAAATTTTTTAAGTGAAAAATTATTTTCTCCAAATTATATGTGAGATGCCTGAAGCCCAGTTGTGACTAGTTTATACAGGGCCAGACAGCTAGCAAGGAAGATGGAATTCAGGTGCCTCTTCCTCTGAAGCTTAAATGTTCCAGAACACGAAATTTTATTATTCTTTATTGACCATTATCATCATGTGAATGGGAAGCTTTATATTAGTTGGGACCCACATACGAACTAATAGAAAGATGAGACAAGGTCATTTTGTGGTGATGCAAGAAGCAGCGACTTTCAGGAGTGAGTGTGGGTGGCCTTGTCTGGAGATAGCCAGGGTCAGAGGCTAAGTCCCCTTCAGGTGTGGGAACTTGGAGCCAGCAGGACCTTGAGAAGCCTGAAGGCTGACAGCCTCTTTCCCAAATTGGCCAGGGGAGGCCCAGACTAGAGGTGACCGTCTAAAAACAGCCTGTTCTAATGCCTTGAGCTGCTTGGGAATATTTATATCTTGAGAAACTCACATGTGATACACTTGGCACTAGCTGTGGGGACGGCTCCTCCTCCTCCCCTCAGATGCACTCAGGGCAGCAGCGAGAACACAGGGATTCACAAATGAGCTTTCTTTGTAGGGCACTGCCTGCTTTGAAATTCTTCATTAACTCTTTTTCACAAATAAATTGCCCAATGTCCATGGGGAATATTTCCACCTTTTAATCATAGACGGTTTGAATCCACTCTAGAGCTGCAGTGCGCCAGGGCTGGGCCAGAGGGCCGGGGGGAAGGGGCGGGCGTCCGGAAGCCCAGCCCTCATCCTCGCTTCGAGATGTAAGCAACAAAAGGAGGTCCCAAAGGGAGCAACTGGAGTGAGCATCTACTTGGCGATGTGTTTAGCACCCGTCCTGACTACGGTTTTTTGAGACGCTGAAAATTAATTAATGCACCTTATATAATGGTTTGGTATTGGTTCCAGAAGTAAAATCATGGGGTTTGACTTTCCTCTGGTAGGCTGGTGAGCCATTCTAGATGAATAGTTTAAATAAAATGTCAAGTATCTGATTGCCATGGAAACATTAATGCAAAGTGGACCCTGTAGCACTCGGTGCTGTAGAATTACAATGATATGAGTTACCTTAGTCTTGAGACACCTTCTGAAATGACCAGAGTTATATCCCTGAAAAGTGAGTCATCCATGCACAAAGCAAGAAATAGTGTGAAATGCTCCCACTCAGTCATGTCACCAGGCACACAGTTATGAGTTGGACAAATGTCAGTTTTTTGTTTTTTGTTTTTTTCCGAAGGATAGGAACAGATAATGCAGGCACACCTCACTGTGGTGTGGTCCTTATTGCAGAAGAACCAGTGAAAACAGGGTGGCAGCTCTAGTTGTCTTTTATCCTGGGGAGGGAATGCCAGTCGCAGTACAGCAGGTTCTTTGGGCCCTGCTTGGGGACATGTCCACGAAACACAGATTCCAACTGCCTCCCCCAACCTGATTATCAGAGCACTGCTGATTATTTTATGCAAATGAGAAGAGATGGATTTCACATTTCCCCCAGCCAGGCTTTGCACAGCTTTGCATTTATTATCCCCCTTTAAAAATACAGAGTCCTCAGAGAACGGGAATGGCTCATTTTATTTGTTCGCCAGCAGAGTTGGCACGACTTGTCAAGCAATCATCCTGGGCTGTGATCTGCAAAGCTGCCCTTTGTTGTTCATCCCCCACCCCCCAGATTGTTTACAAGACACTTACAGACAACTGCGTGCCTCAGAACAAGTTATTTCCTGATTCAGCAAAACTTGTCAGCCTGGGTGATGAAAATGTTACAGCATCTGCTGACAAGCCATCAGATGAAACTAAAGTTACGGTCCCCAGCACCTTGTTCCCATTCACATCTCGGGATGGTAAACACTTAGCAGGTCCTGGATCTCGATGATTGTGCAATCAACCACCTGCCCCTTGGCACTTCAGATACTGCTTTCTACTCGTTGGTGATGGTCCAACACCAGGAAGAGTGACTACCTGTCCCTCCTTCTGAAAATAGGAGAAATAGCTTGTGTTTGCTATATTACCAATACAATCTAGAAATCAAAATGAGGCCTCTTGATTTTAGATAAAAGTCTTTAGGCTCCACAATGGAAAAATATCTGAGCTGATTATCATGGTAAGATGTTTTCTTCTATTCCTATGATAACTGAAACCCAAGAAAACAGTGTGTCTTTCCATTAACCTTTCCCCCCTTTCACGTCCCCCATCATTCTTCCGACCCAGGGAGGAACTAATATAATTTGTGTAAAATGAGCAACTAGAAATTAATGATGCAGAGATCAGCTGACATGTCCAATTCCTCCAGAAGAACTTGTGCGATGATTTCCCCTGATTTACCAGATATAGTCCAGCAACAGTATGAGCTCATCAAAGTGGGGAAAAATGGCTTCTTGTCACAACCTGGAAAGAGTTCCACAGATCTTTGTCAAGTGCAAATAAAACTCTGTAGCTCTAGAATGGTTTATTAAATCAGAGATTTATAATCCAGCTTTGCAAATAGCTATTTGCTATCTATTTCTGGTGAATGATGACTCATTCCAGATCTGTGGCATAGAATACTGATATATATATATATATATATGTATAATGCACACACCCATCATAGATGTTCATGTACATATGTGTGTATATTTTATTAACCATCAGTGCTGACAATTGTGTTGAGTATTTATGAATGTGTAAAGCACAGTTGCTAACATTAGTTGAGCTTCCTTATGAGCCAGCAGATTTATAGATATCTTTTATAGTTATAAAAACTCTGTGAAATAGATATTATCTTTATTTTTCAGATGAGAAAACCAAGACAGAGATGCTCCAGTTTACTTGACTGTTCAGGTTGATATGAAAGGCAGTCAGGATTCCTATACAGGTCTGTGCTGACTGACTCGCAGTCCATGCTGTACATATTGGCAAGGAACCTTTAGTTTTCAGTGGTGGCAAACCCAATACAGAATGGCTTAAACAATAAAGGAAATGTTTTGTCTCACATAACCAAAAAAGCAGAGGCTCACTTCAGTGGAAGCATATACTAGCAGTTTAAATGACATCATTAAAGGCATGATTTCTGGTGGTCTGTCCAGTCTTGTCTTTCATAAAAGGAGAAATGTTGGCCACAACAGCTCTATGTCTCCCTCAGGACACCAGACTACCTCCCTAGTGGTTCTGGGTGGCACATCATCCACATGCCAACCAGAAAAGAAAGACTGATTTTTAACTTTGAGAAAAGAGAGAAGCTCTTTTTAAAATTATTTTTAGAATCTCAATAAATATCTTTTATTAAGTCACTGAGTTTGATAGGATTACATTCCCATCCTTGAATTAATTGCTTGGCCAGGGGGAATGGACCAGTTAGGGCACATACCTAAAAGTGGGTGCCCTAAACCACTTGGCTAAGAATGGACAGGAGAGATGTTGTCTCAAAGCTTTTTTTTTTTTGCTAATACTCTTATCAAGGATTATGAAGCAAATGACACATCCATGCAATGGATTTAAGGGTACACACATAGCAACATTCAAACAAGGATAGTGAATAAGAGTTGAGGAAGACAACTAATGAAAGTATTTGTCGGAGAAGAGATTAACGAGAGCAAAATCTCAGAACAGAAAATTTGAGCAGTTTTATTGTTTTTGTTGGTTTGTTTTGTTCTGTTTTGTTTAGTATGAAATAGCTGTGCATTGGAAGAGAAAAGCTGGGGTAAAAGTGGAGAAATCAATCATCAGCGGGAAGAAAGGACCATGTGCATGTTTCTTTGAGGGTAGTAGTATGAAAAATTATTATGGTTAGACAGTGATAGAGAGCAAAGGGCTGAAAAACCTAGACTTTAATAATATTAACTATCAAACTGCTGCAAATTTTTTAACTGAAAATAAACACAGCAACAATGTTATGTTAGAGCCACATTTTTCTATTTTATTTTACTCTGTATCTGTTGGGTTAGAAAGGAGAGGTTATCAATGAAAGAGAAAAAAAAAAAAAAGAAGGAAGGCAAGCCAGTGCTCAGGATTTGAGGTTTTCATCTCAAAAACTGTGTGTCAGACTATGCACTAGGAGAGAGGACACAATGATGCATTAGGTATAGAACCTGTCCTCAAGGAGCTCATGGTCTTAAAGTATAGGTACATATGTAGATATTGTTTGCAGTACAGCATGGTAGGTAGCATATGGTGACAAGAACAACTAAACCTGAAGGAATATGAGGCAGTCCACATTGTAGATGCAACAATAGCCTTAATGAGCATATGACCTGGAAATGTGAATGGTGTGTCCTAGCTAAGCTATGCTGTAGGGAAGACAAGCTGATTTAAAAGAAATAAGAAGAAAGGACAGCAAAGAGGGAGTGTAGGGGGAAAATATTTTTTTTTCTTGCCTGGTTGCCCTCATTTGTCTTGTAGTTTAAGAGTCCAAGCCTCAGTCCTGGCTGGTGTGGCTCAGTTGGTTGGAATGTAGTCCCTTACACTGGAAGGTTGCAGGTTAGATCCCATGGTCAAGGCATATACTGAGGTTGTGGGCTCCTTCCCTGGTCAGGCTGTGTACAAGAGGTAATCAATTGATGTTCCTTTCTCACATCAATGCTTCTCTCCCTCTACCTAGCTCTCCCTTCCTCTCTCTTTAAAATCAATAAGCATATCCTTAGGTGAGGGGGAGAAAAATCCAAGCCTTGTCTTTTTATGTTTTGAAGCTTTTTAGTTAAAATATCACCAACAGTGTAGAAAATGGAAAAGAATGAAATAATATTTACAGTTACTTAGCAAGAGGATGTGGTTGTTTCTGGGTATTGTGAAAGAATTTAGTTTGTATATATTTCATATCTCTCTACCCTCCATTTGTTCTATTTGGCAATTCCTGGTATCCTTTCCAGTATTAAATAGAGGGAAGGGACGGACACTCTTAAAAAACTGAAACATGGATTTGGCACTAGGAATGGAAGACACATAAATGAATGACATTACTTTTCCTCTAACTGATGTTCTGACAAGACAGTAATATATGTATATCAAAGCAAAGATGACAAACCATTGTTTTGACCTTGCCAAAAAAAAAAAAATCATTATAAAGAAATAACTTCAGACATCAGTAGTTTCAGCTGAGAATTTTTTCCTACTGATTGAGATATATTCCTCTCTTCATTTCCTCATTTTGGAAAGAGGATCAGAAGAGAGGAATAGAGGGCCAACAACAATTGTGCATTAACCTGGGGTGTGTCATTCCCAGTCCCTGGAGTTTCCTGAATTCCTACAAATATTCATTCACTGTGAGGTATGACTTATTGCTATAGCGTTACAGTGCCAGTCATATTGCTGCATCCTGCACATTGTGAAGGAAGCTTTCCTTTTCTTCCTTCCGCAATTCATTTTTGTTCAATTATTCATTGAAATAGGCTCCTCTGAAATTTGGGAGAAATTAAATATTATATCCACATTCATACCAAATTAATTAATCATGATTAATGTTCCTACAATAAATACAAAAGGAATTAATCATGATTAGTAACATATTGAAATCTGCAGCTCAGAATTTGAAGTTTCCTCTGCTTGTAATGTACATTAGAAACCTTGAAAGGTATCCACAGCGTTCCGCTTCTTTGTTATCATAGCTGTTCTAAGTCAGTGACTAAAGCTTGGGGACAAGTGTGTTAGTAAATAAAAGAGGATGGTGAGTTTTCTTCTCCTGCCATTAAGGAGTAACTGATGCTTAATAAGGATGACAATCATAAGACTTTTAAGTCTAAGGATTGGCACACAATGGCCCAGGAGACAAGCCAGGTCCTCTGCCTGTCTTTGTTAGTTATTTCTGCATTGCTTATGGCTGCATAGGTGTTGCTACAGCACAGAAGAATAGTCGTGGCAGACAGATGTCATATGGCTCACAAAGCTAAAATATTTACTCTCTGGCCCTTAAACAAAAAATGTGTGTGTGTGTGTGTGTGTGTGTGTGTGTGTATATATATATATATATATATATATATATATATATGCCAAACCCTGCTTTAGAGGGACACAAAGGAGTAAATTTTCTACTTAATTTGTTTCATTATCTCAACTATTTGAGGGTAAGGACGCTTAAGTGATTCTAACTGAAACTTTCTTGAAGACAGTGATTCTGAGTTTGCCTTCTATGCCCAGTGCAGTGGGCAATAGAGTACTTGGCACATCCTAGTCCCTCACCATGTTGTGGTTGAGTGAGTGAATGAATGAATCAATACCTATAGGTCTTGAGCAAGGATCTCATCTTATTTTAATGCCTTTTACACCTCTGAAAAAGGGAATTTTGTCATTGTTGTTACTTATAATATGAGTATGTTTTGAGATTAGATACAGTGATATAAAATGCTATACAGTCTTACAGCATTTACTTCTGTACTTTAGTTAGTAATTTAGTGAACCTTGTAGTGATAACCATGTGCTAAGCACAGGTGCTTTGCAAATATTGTCATTTAATCTTCATGTACTGCTTGACTATAGAGTGTCAGACAAGAAAAAATAAGTACAGAGATGGGAAGTGACTGCATCCAAGGCACATGGGTACTAAGTGGCAAAATGAAAATTTGGACCCAGCAATCTGGCTTCAGAATCTGGCTTTTCTCCACTATGTAATGCTGCCCAGCATTTTGTGTAAGGAAACACATTACTTTTTCTTTTTTAATCCTCAGCCAAGGATATGTTTATTGCATCTAGAAGGAGAGAGAGAGAGAGAGAGAGAGAGAGAGGCTGCCTCCCATATGCACCCCTAACTGGGGATCAAACCCACAACCTAGATATTTGCTCTGACCAGGAATCAAACCCACAACATTTTGGTGTATGGGATGATAGTCCAACCAGCTGAGTCACCCAGCCAGGGCAGGACACATTACTTTCTAATGACTGAGCCTCAGCTTTAAATAACAAAGCAGATAAGTTGGTCTCTTCATTGGAACAGACCCTATTGACGGTGATAAGTTGATGTTTTATGCCCCCAAATCTCTAAAAGTAAATATGGATGCAATATCAAAGCATAGCCAATTTGGGTCAATAGAAATCCTCTGTAAAATGTTTAACCCTTCAGAAAATTTATTATAGGCTATTAATTCCTGACATAAAGATTTCAGAATTAGGTGGTATTTCAGATGTTCATTCAGCGCATCCATTTGATTCGCTTTAATATCAGTTTGAAGGGGTAAATTAGATTTTAAAAAACATAAAAATATGTGATTCCCTGTAGCAGCCAATTCTTGGTTGTAGAGAGTAACAAAGTTAAGTAGGAAAGAGAAATTCCCTGGAAGGATAGTATGTGGTTCACAGACTGAAAAGCCAGGCTCTCGTTGTAAGTAGGAATGCAGAGTCTGAGCATTGAGAGAAGAGCTGGTTTCAGAGTGTCACAGCTGCCTGGGCAGGAACACAACCCAGTCTACTATTCCTGGCATTTCCCCTTGTCCTGATGGACTCATTAGAATCTTGCTTTCTAATATGTATTGTAAACATTTACAACATTTACTATAAATATTTTCTCAATTATTCATGTGTTTTTGCATCACTATCTCAAGATTTAAAGGTCCAAAAGGGTCAAAGGTGCATACCTGAGCTGTCAAAGGTGAAGTTGGAGATTATCTGGCTCTCTGCTATTTTCACTGGGGAAGCCTCAAAAATCATAGAAGTGCTCCAATGCTAGGGAGCCAGTGTACACACACACACACACACAAATACCAATATGCACATGTATATATCCAGATAGGTATCCCTAATAATGGTTCCAGCCTTACCATTTGGTGCTTTATATTGTTCCTATTAAGATAATTGTCAAAAGAATGTTCCTTCCTCTAGTTCTCTTGCACATAATTAAACAATGATTTTTTTAATGGTGATTAGAATTTCAACATTTTTATAGTTGATGTGATAAAAAGTCAGGAATTTGTGATAAATTTTAAGCCATTATTTTTAAAGCAGACAGAATGTGTTAACCTTACATGGATTAATCATCATGAGTCCATGGGAACCAACAATTTTGTCCTAAAGTATTCCTTTATACTCTGAAAAAGTCCTGTATTCATCACTTTATTTTACAGAGAGCAAGCATTGATTCAACAGCAAGTATCTAAGATTAAGGAACTAAAGAAGAAAACTCAACCAATACGCTAGAAGTCTAATTCAAATTCATGGTGAAGAATTAAAGAACTGCTTTTCAAATGTATATCTTATTTGACATTTTTGTATATTTGTTATTAGATTATATGTCATTATTTCTTCTTTCATTTGTTCAGTAAAAAATTCATTGACCTTCTGCTAAGTGCCAGGAAATGTTCAGAGCACCTAGTAATGGCCACATTCTAGAGTCAGAAAGCACCACTCTTTCAGAAATTATAATCTATGTACCAAGATTTTTATCCTACTGCTTAAATGACTGCTATAAAAGATTTTTAAAACCAAATAACCTGTTTTATAGAATGTATTTTATTTCAATCAAATAATTCAGAAACGTGGTAATTGTTACATAATAGCTCCTAATGAATCATGCTTTCTGCTATGTTTCTTATTGCTCCTCCCATCAAGAGGTGAACTTTATTTTACTTACTCCTTAAATCTGGACCAAACAAGTGATTTTTATTGACCCCCAAAATATAGAAATGACGGTGTGCAACTTCTGGGAGTCCAGATCTTGGCAGACCCTACGGCTTCCTCTTTCACTATCTGAGAACCCAAAGACTATGCCAGGATGTGAAGAAGCCCAGGTTAGGCCACTTAGAATGAGAGGCCACTTAGGAGATCAGTGAAGTGCCCCAACTGTCTGAACTATTACCAGACTTGTGAGGGAGGCTACCTGGGTCCTCCTAGGCCCAGTCAAGCTTTGGGATGACTGTAGCACATGACTAATCTCTGGTAACTGCAGCAGAAACACTGCCCACTTGATTCTTAGAATTGTGAGTATATGGATGATTTATAAAGCAGCAATAGGTAGCCAGAACAGGAAGTGTTTATGGAATACCTATCAACACTAAATTTACCATTCTTGGGTTCAGAGTCTTTGACCAGATCTAATTTCTTCATATTCATCTCTGATTAGCTATTTCCCCAAGTTGGGTAGAATATACTTACCTGATGAGATTAAATGTTTCAGGTAAATGTGATATTGGAAACTCTTCATTGTTCTCTTTGTGTTTACTAGTTTTTCTTGGAAAGTAATTATGGGATTTTACATAGTCTCTAAATAGAGAAAAAATTACATGTTCATTAAGTATCTAGAACTATATTTCCAGAGGAGAGGGAACACAGATGGAAAAGGAATTGAACAATGCCTGAGAAACAACATTATTATAACTTCAAATGTTACTTGGGTAGAACTTGTGAGTCTCTGTGTCAAGTCCTGTTTTTAACAACATGAGGGATACTTGAATATTATGTTTATCTATACTTTGCCCAACATAAGTCACAAATACCTATACAGAACTCAGACTTTAATAAAAGTCTAACACATTTGTTAACAAAGGGTTTTTATCACCTGCTAAATGATTTGCATGACAACTACACATTTAAGAATAGAAGTGAAAAAATTAAAACTACAAAAAAAAAAAAAAAGAGAGAGAGAGAACACTTTTCTATATATGCTCCTCCCTCCATATGTATAGTGAGGGTCAAGAAATCCCAATAACTATGTTCCACTCTTTAAAACGGCCAAACAAAGCTGGTTTCTGGGACAGCAGCTCCAGCCTTTTCCTACATGAGTTCGTGACTGAAATGAACCTGCATATCCCGAAATGCTTGGCAGAATGAGTGTATCAGAAAGCATCAGTGTTATTTCTTTCCATGCTGGAGCAAGGGCTATTTTGTTTCATATAGATAAAACATGAAGGTCTCTTTCCTGGGCTGCTGTCCATGTCCTTTTTCGGTTTGAAGCAGAACCATTGTCACCTTCCTCTCTGCTTTGGAAAGGAGCGCAGGACATCTACACAAACCTGAGCATTGTGTCAGTGAGATACATGTGTAGTGTGTTTCTTTCTGTCATTTGCATGGGAAAAACCAAAAATAACTATTTTCCCTCTGCACTTTTATCACACAGGTAAAAGCTTATTAACAGTGCCTCAGATTGTCTCATGGAAATTAGACTCATTTTTCAAAAATTGAAAAGATCTACCCAAACTTGCCTTATTACATAAGCATATTAAGATATTTGTTTTCAGTAAGTTGAAAATTCAAGGTCTATCATATTTTCAGCTAGTGGTTATTTGAAATCTACAGGACAATTATAAATAGTTTTTTTAAGAATTAAGTTATAAAGAGAGAACACCAATTTCAAGCATGAGCTTTTAGAATTTGAATTGTTGACTTGAATTGCATCTCAGAATTTAATACATCCAGCCCCAAGGTAAATACTGTTAAGCAAGCTTGAACTAAGCTTAACATAATTTAACATGTTCAGCTATAATATTTGTTTAAGAAGAATTATCTCTAGCTCTTCACAGGTATGTATTTGCTACAACTCTTCAGAGCTTTGCCTCTCAGATGCAATCCCTGTGCTGAACAAAAGTGTTCATTACTCTATCTGGAATGGAGGATGTGTACTTTTGTTTTTAACCATCAAGATAACTGGAAAAAATATTTTGATTCAATAATCTGTGTAAATCATATTTAATAGGATGAGTTCATTTGTCAAAGTCTAGTATAAATATTATGAAAAACTACATCTCACAGATCCATCTAAAACCATAGTAACTTATGGTCACTATGCATCAAAATAACCAGAAGGAAACTTTGAATGATCTTCCAGTACATAATATGTTATTCTACAAATAACACTAATCAGATGTTCTCCATCTTCTTTGAGAGCAGAGTAACTACAGTGGGCGTATACTCTATATGGGAATTCAGGTTAGACATTCCTTCTGATAATGAGTTGTTGAGTATTAGAATTTGCAATGGAATGTAAAATATGATTCTCTCTCTCTCATCCTCTTTCTCTTTCAATGAAGCTTTTTGATCTTATTGCTCAATATTTACCAAGAATTCTGTTGAGACAGACACTATTGAGGAAGAATTATTTGCAGAGCGTGAGGTTCTTTTTAAAGAAATTCTTTCTATATCCAGTTTCCTTGGGGTCAAACAAGATATGAAAGGAGCCATGTACTTGGAATATTTGCAGTTGCCACCACTCTCTGCCCCTATAGAATTGTTTTTCTAAATTATGGGGGGGGGGGTGTTTGTGTGTGGTGCTATCACACTACATAAGATATTGGTCTCATGTTAATGTCTACTGCAAGGATGATGTTGAGGTTACTGTTTTCTGCTCCACACAGCCTCCTCTACACAAAGACTCTTGAGAGGAATGACTCCCAGATCTTAATAACCAGGGTAGTTTCACCTTCTATACTGATTAGTATTTGTTGAATAGATACAGTGATGTTGTAACAGCAACATTGCCCATTTTATGGTGACAACTAGGGAACCTAGATCCAAGTTTGTGGTATACGCATGCATAGACACTGTAAATACACTGCAGCAAATTTCCCAGCTTATTTTTACATCTTTATCCATGTGTCATTTTCTTATGACAATAATAATAATATGTATAATAATAACTTCTATTTATTGTATACTTACTATGTGCAAGGATATGTGCTAATAGTCAATGTATATACCATTAAGTTAATTCTAACAAAATACTAGTGATAATGATTTTTATCTATCATCTATCTATCTATCTATCTATCATCTGTCTACATACAAATGGCCAGCACATTTTAGTATTTCTTCCAGCTGTTAGGGGAAGAATTGAGATTTTTTTTTAAAGAAAGACTCTCAATTGTGAAAACAAACATGTGGGGGCAGGTCTAGGTACAATTACTGCAATATGTGGCTTATATGAGTTATCTTAATTAAAATCAGAACTCTTTGTCATAGCAACTATAATAAGTACTATCTATCATCAGTACTACTTGTTAGTAATAAAGACTATTATCATCTTCATTATACTGATGAGAAAACTGATGCAGAAAGAAGATAAATCACCTTCCAAACTCTAAGGTCAGTGTAAAGGTAGGCAATAAATCCAGGTAGTTTAACTCCAGACTCCAGAAGGACAAATGCAACATTGTTGTGTTAGTATTCACATATCCTTGTGAGGTGAGGGTTATTCCTATCTAAGCACCTACATATGTACTTTCACACACACACCCACCCACACACACACCCACCCACACACACACACACTTCTGCAACGTTCATTTTCTTAGGTGCAAGCAACATTGCTCAGTGTTAAGGTGAAAAAATTTCTCTAATGGAGTAGATGGGTCTGCCTGTAGTTTAGCCAAGGAGCTAGGTGACTCTTAAAAATTCCCTTCTAGATTTCAGACTGTCAGTGAGAGTCAGGAAAATACGATGGGGCAGCTGATGGCAACTGGAAGAAGTGTGTGAGGTCCCAAGGTACATACTTTGAAGGGGACTAAGGCATCATTGTCCTATGTATACAATGTTTCTTGTGCCTTGCATCTTCTTTAATAAATGTCTTTATTAAAAAAAAAAAAAATTCCCTTCTGCCCTTTTTCAACTGGGTGAATCCTCCTTGAGGGCAGAGGCTATGCAAATGTACTTCGAGCAGTAATGAAATGAAACTGCTCTTTTCTGACTTGCATGTTCTTGTGTGCTTCTCCATTAAACAAGAATGACTCTATTTCCCTTGTAATGGACTCTACTCTGCTTGGACCATACCCGTTGGTGTTTTAATCATGCAATGGCTGTCTGTTTACAGCTCTATTCTGGGGTTCTGAACTTTTACCCTGCAGATGAAGCTTTTGGCCCCAGAATGCATTGGGGAACCTGGCTCTTATTGACCTGCTCGTGGGAGCCTATTCAAATCTAGCCAGGTCAAGAGAGTGATTTAAGTCAATCAAGTCTGATTTAATTGGCACTTTGGACTATAAATTAATCCTAACCAGGCTAAGACAAAAATGGAATACATTATAGATCTACCAATATCGTGGAACACCCAAATGAATGAGTTTGGGTTTTCAGTGATTCCATACCAGG
This sequence comes from Noctilio leporinus, assembly GCA_004026585.1. NCBI lineage: Eukaryota > Metazoa > Chordata > Mammalia > Chiroptera > Noctilionidae > Noctilio > Noctilio leporinus. The sequence continues at coordinate 249,564 of PVIW01000649.1, forward strand.
GTCCGTCTGCCTTTCTTACAGACCTAACCAGAGACTCAGCAAACCACGATGAACCAGCATCTCTTATTGAAAGAGGAAGAGGAGATTTTGCTTTGTGTTTGTTTGTGTGAGAAATAAAATGGAAGTTAATGAACCAAGCCAGAAGCAGTACTTTCAGGATACAGGTAATGGGCTACAATGGAAATAAATTCTCCAGGGGAAGCAATTATTTTTTGATCATGAGTCTATGGAATCTGCTATATCACTAGTAAATAAAATGTTTAATTTGCCTTTGGTGGATATTTCTTTTTTCTCATCTGCAGGGGGTGCATTTAGAAAATGTGTCTTCGAAGGGGTCAATATTTCTCATCACTGGAGAAGAAGTTAGCTCTTTTGAAAAACCAGTGATTCTCCTCAAGATTGGTTTCTTTATTGCATGGGAAAGACAAGGAGTACATATTCTGCCAGCACTTAGGCTTTCCATAAGGGGACACATACCCTGGCTGAGAGCCATGTGCTTAATGATAATGAGGACAAAGATTGTTTTTCCCTACTCTGCCCTCTGTGACATAATTGATAATGTCTATTTTTACCACCACGTAAAAGCTGGTAAGATTATTTACCATGACAGACGCTATAATACACTGGTTAATAGCAGGGACTGTGGACTCACACTGTCTGGGTTCGTACCTACTCTGTTGCTAACCACCTGTGTGAACCTGGCAAGTTTCTTAAGCCCTCAATACCTCTATTTCCTCCTAACAGTATTCACCTCATAGATATGAAAGAAGTAAATCTGTGTTTGTGCATAACATTCTTAGTGTAGTAAATGCCACATGTGTGCCGAATTATCACCAGTAATTCTTAACAAACACAACCTCTGAATGCTGACTTTATTTTCATTCTCACTGCTTTCACCTCCTGCAGATCCTCGTCACCTCCCCCATCTATCAAGATAATTGCTCCCAAACCGGTCTCTCTAACCCTCCTTCTTATGAATCAATCTTCCACGCAGATCCCTTCTTAATCTTTCTAAAATGACATTTGCACTTCTTTCCATCAAAAACCACTTTCTCCAAGGTAAAGTTTACTTTTCTTTGCCTGACACTCAAGCCGTCCTACAGTATTCTCCCTGCTGCACTGCCAAATTGTACTTGCAATGATTTCTTCTTTTCACTGCACTGGGGATTTGGCTGCCTTTTGTTGTGGACATAGAGTCAGACAAGAGAGGAACCAGCTGAAAGGAAGGGGTACTGTACAAAATGGATATTCCTAATTTCTGTTTAATAAAGCAGGACCTCTGAGGTTGGTTCAAAGCAAGGCCTGGCTACATTGATGATGAAACCTGAAATCAGGCCACTCCTGAGGACCTGAGAAAATCTCTGTGGATGGTGGGGCCATAGTCACCTCGTGGCATTGACACTGCTCCGATACTGCCATAGTGATTGGTCAGGAGCTTTCCTGAAGGCTTTCTTGCACAGTGAGGGGTAGCCACATTAGCTGCTGTTATTGCTTGGCCTGGACATTATATTAACATAATACAATTTCTAGCTTTAAGAACTATTAAACAGGAATGAAGGCGAGCACTGCCTTCTTAATGGGTTTGCAGCATTTCTTTTCTTTCATCCTTCTTCATCTGGCCATCCACAGCCGATAGTATTTCTCTTTCTGGTGAAGTGAAATGGATTCATTTCCAAACCCATACCCTGCTACAGTTTTGATGGAATCTGGATAGTGGGGGAGGCAAAGATATTGATATTATAGTGATCTCATTTCTTATCTGCAAATGTGTATGTGAATGCCGCGTATTGCATCTCTGTGGGTGTTTTAGTTACGTTTTAGAAAATTTCATAGTTGGCAGGGGCTCCTCTCCATGCTTCTTGCTTGTCTTTGTCTGCTCCCCATGACACTGATCAGGTTGCCAAGTTCTTACTGACATCAAAGCCAGCCCTAGGCTCAGATCATCTCTGTGGGATGCAGAGGAAGAGGAGAAATAGCTCTTGCCCAGAAAACACTCCTCTGACAGAGTTCTAAGTCAATTCTGGGGCTTATCTGACAGTTTTTTCACCGGCCAGGCTCCTCTCGAAGTCCAATGTTACAGCTGACGTCAATTGGCTTGTGGCCAGGTGCTGGACTGATGCTGGGCGAAATCTCAGGACAACAGATCCGCCACCCTTGGATCTTGATTTTTATAGCTCTGTTTTGCATGATGTTCTTTCAAATTGCAATAAAAACAGTAAACAGATTACAAAGCACAAGACACCCGTGCACACATTCCTTCCTCCTGAACCCAAGTGAATACAATGCCAACCCTAACAAAGGTTAGTTAAGAGTGCAACAGAGTCTGATAGCAAAAAAAATTAATCCTTCTTTCTGCAGTATACAGAACTAGGTGCCTGCCACTGCTGTGTTCCTTAGCTGTATGTTTTTCACATCTGTGCAAAAACTCTTAAAAGTCTTGCTTATGGTTCAGATAGAGATACCCGCAGGTGCAAGTCTGAGGCTGGCCAAACTGTCAAGTGGGTGACCTTAATTTCTGTATCTAGGATTTTTCACATTTGGATACATTCCTATGCTTCTTGCTCAGGAGCCTACCTGCTCATGATGTCCCCTGGTTTTCCAGGCTCACCAGTGAGAAACAACAAAGCCTGCCACTGCTAAACACATCTTTCACCATCATTAAAATATGTACTACTTTTCATCCCCAGGGATCCTTACTTATCGATGGGTCATCATTGGCAAATGATGAGTTTGTGCTCAAGGAGAGCTAACTTGGGAAAACTCTGTAGGCGAGGCAGTTTGTGGACTGGAGAGGTTGTTCTGGTTCCTAGTTTTAAGAAGGGTACACACTCAAATATACATAGGAAGGCCACATTTGGGCCTAACATAACCCATGTGTGTACAAACTGAGCAGGTGAGATAACCCAGGGCTTTGCTGGATGTGGATTTCCTGATTGAGCAATGAGGCATTCATCATAAGTCCAGGGATGACCTTGAGGTAATTTCTTGTTTCAAGTGGAAGCAAGGAGCTTGCCACCCCTGGAAAATTTGTTTGGAATCTTTCTGTCATGGACATTCTTTTTGACTACACTGTAGAGATGAAAAAATAGAAGCTTTACCAATTTATTCAGCAGACCCTCAGTGTATGTTTTTGGAATGAAAGCCTGTCAATAATGCATTAAAATATCAGGCCAGCTATTTAGCCTGTGTATTTTACAGCTTAGGGAAAGAAGGCTCAGTTGATGGAAATGCTGAGCCTAGAACCAAGATTTGTTCCCTTTCTGCACCACAATCACTTACTTTAGGAAAATCATAAATGCAATCTCTTCTGATGAGAATTTTCATAAGCTGCACCCCCAGCTATTTTTAATCCTTTGATAAGAAAGTTCTGTGTAATTTAATGTTGCATAACTCACTATTTATTTCTATTAGATGTTTGTGAAACATTTGGGAAAATAGAGTAAAATAAAGCAAGGCAATGGAGGCAATTACTGCACTTGACAACAGAAATGTAATCATGCCCTTTATGAATTTATTGCTAATGCTTTATTCTTATTCTTTCAAATGTGCCATGGCTATCACATGCATTAAAGTGAAAAACTGCTTTAATCTTTCCAATATGAGCTGAATGTTAAAAACTAACTAGATACTATATGCAGTGCAATTCAACTTTTATGTGAGAAATATTGTACATAATTACAGTTAGTTCTAAAACTTTAGATGTTCTTATTAGCTATCTTTATGTTCTGCCCTATCCCCAAATTAACTCTACTCTAATCAGGCTGCTCTCTGTACTGTCTTCAATTCACTTCTGATGTTAAAATCAGGCTTGAGGGTTTTTTTGTTTGTTTGTTTTTTGTTTTTTTTTTGTTTGTTTTTTTAATCTGCCTTTCTTTTTCTAAATCATATGTACCTTCAAGTTCAAGCTCAAATTCTACCTTTACCTCATTAATTCTTCTCTCTAGATGTTATGCTTTTCTTTCCTTTAATTTAAACCCTGAAAACATACAATTTGTACACAAAACTGTACACTTAATTATACCCAATAGGGGTAACTTGCTGATTTATGTTCAGCTAGCTAAAATTTGCACTTAGAGTATGAAATTTTTTAGGGAGATGTTTTATGTTTTCTGCATTCTTACAGTACCCAGTACTATGGTGCAGAAATAGATGACCAATAAATGTTTGCCTTTGATTAGTCCTATGACTGCTTAAGGGCTTATGTGACATGAAGCATAGGTCTTGCTACTCAAAGTGTGGTCTGTGGATCAGCAGCATCAGCATTCCCTGGGAGCTTGTTAGAAATTTGGAATCTTGGATCCCATTTCAGATTGAGATTTAAAAAATTCAGTGATATGTAAAGTTTAAGAAGCAATACTAGTGGATAGGCACTGGCCTGTGAACCCAAAGGTTGCTGGTTTGATTCCCAGACAGGGCACAGAACCAGGTTGCAAGCCAGGTCTCCAGCCAGGTCTGTAACTGGAGGCAGGTGAAAGGCAACCGTACACTGATGTCTCTCTCCCTTTCTTCCTTCCTTTCTGCCCTTCTCTCTAAAATTAATGAATAAAATCTTTTTTAAAAAAGAAGAAGCAATACTAGCTTAGGAAGGATGACTTCTCACTGAGTTCTGACCAACATGATGCTGCTGCATAACTGTTCTGACCCAATACTGGAAGATAGTCACGAAAGAAGTGATTTTTCAACATTTGGGGTCATCAGTGCCTTAGAGAATCTAGTGAATACTTCAGACCCTCTTTTAAATAAATGAGCATAGATGCATATGTATTTTACATGTAATTTGTGGGTTTAAAGTATACGTTAAGCTTATAATCAGATGTTTTATGGTACTACTGCGGATCAAAGTATATGAAAGTTAAGAATTGTCTAATTACCTGATGATGTGCCTGGGTGTGTGTTATATGTTTACTGTTAAAGAATGTCTAACTGGCCTTTCTCTAAGGGGATAGCCTTTTGTATTTCCACTAAGTGCTCAGATAGACAATAATAATAACATGTAATATTGCTCCTATAGGTGGGGTGATCAATATTAGCATGTAAAAGCTAATTTAGCCATGAAAGAAGTCCTTGTGATTTCATCCATCTCAACAATGCATCGAGCTTTGATTTAAGCAGTCAAGATTGTCTACCTAATTGTGTACTTAATTTAAAAAATTCTCTTCCTCTTTCTTTTAATACAAGCAAAGAACCATATGCTTTTCATGTATTTTTTAAAAGTCCTTTGGGGTGATGATCTGAATTGCTCCTAATTATCAATTAAATTTTCTTCAAGTAGATTGTTAAAAGTTTAGACGAGCCCAATTAGTGAGAACCTCACTCTACCAGCAAGAGTGAAGTTGGTCATTTTGTCTCCTTTATTAGACAAAAGGAAAGGATCAATGTTAAGTGGGGATTATGGAAATGGATGCTAAAAATAAAAACAGAAATTTAAAAGGCATAACCTGGGAAGTCAAAGAAGTGGCCTCTCTTTTTGGGATTGAGTCTTTTCAGATGCTAATAATAATAGTTTGAAAATATATGGCCCTGTTTATGCTAAAGAGAGTGATGAATAAATTGTTATATTTTAAAAGTCTACTATACTCTATTCTTTACTGCTGCTTTTTCTAGGGAGAAATAACATCCAAACATATATTAGAGCCAATTTATATTTGCCAATCAATAACATGTGAAATTGAGTTTATACTATTCTGATGATTTAGACAGGGCATCTATGACTATTGTGAGTACCTAGAAGATATACAGCCTGACACTCCTCCATCGGTACAATCTTAAAAGCTGTTTCCAAAAAAAAAAAAACCTGGTAAACTGTAAAGTACTCAAAACTTCTCAGAACTGAGTATGCCTCAGGAGCAAACCAGTATTTGAGTAAAAAGCAGAGCTCTTACTAGCCATAGGAGAAATTTTAGAGTTGGTACCAAGGGTAGGTTAGCAACAACAAATGCAGATTACCTCTTTCATTATTCATCTCCAGAGAGAGTTTTAGATTATTTCACATCCTTCATTATTGTGGTGCTGGGTGAGAATCAGTGCTGAAAGAAACAAAAACTGAATTTCATTTAATTGGATTCAATTGCATACATTTGTAGAGCACCTAGGATATGTCAGGTACACTTTTTGGTTAGTGGGGGAAAGGGGAGTTAGAACCAGAGAGGGTCAGGTGTCAGTACAATTGATAAGACATGTTCTCTAGTTGGGCAAACAACCACTAAGGATTAAATAACTGATAACATCTGGAATTGTTAACCCTTAGGAGACTAAATAAAGTGAAGAAAGAAGGCTGTATTATTGTCCCTTTGTAATGCTTTATTCCTTTCTTTTTTCTCATCTTATTTCACTGCCTAAGGATAGAACATCTTATTAAAGAAGAAACTCAATACAATGTCAGGCAGGGGCTAAGATATCACTGGAATAGCTGCTTTTTAGGGACCCTCTGAGTCATGTCACTCAGGCAGTCATATCTCTACCAATGGCGATCTTGATAACGTGACTAAGACTGGACATCAGATCAGCAGCTTGGGTTGTGAATTCCAAAGATATCTTTTAAAACAGTTTTGGAAAAACTCAACTAAGATCAACCTTAATGAATTTAGGAATGAGATGAAATTTAAATTTAGTGTGTTCCCAAAGATAGTCCTATCCTAAAATACAATTGGAAGACAGAAGGGGAGGATGAGATGTATTGGTAACCTTTCGTTAAATTTTTTATTAAATCATTTTTATTGTTATACTATTATAGTTGTTTCAATTTTTTTCCCTTTGCCCTTCTCCACCCAACCCACCCCCTTGCTCCCACCATCAATTCCCACACTGTTGTCTATGTCCATGGGTCATTCATGCATGTTCCTTTTCTAGTTCCTTCCCCTTCTTTCCAGCATTAAAAAAATATTTTCATTTAAAAATTTTGTTCCTTAATTTTCCTAACTCTTTTTAATTTGGAAGCACTTACATGAAACCTGATACAGACCAATTTTATTTCTTATTTTCCTTAATGGTAAGCAAGCAATGGTATACTGTCATATTCAGATACTTAAGAAAACATCTGGGCTAAGTCTTCAGAGTATGATAACATGATGTGACTTTCTTGGGATAAGGTCATTTTTCTACATTTGTATCATAGCAGTTTAAGGGTAATAATCATAGGCTGAAACCAAAGGAAAATGACATTTGATTTGCTGCTCAGTCTTCAGTGGACGTTTGGTTCCCAAGCAGAAAATTATGCTACTAGAAAAAGTGCCTTGGCTTTTGCCTACTCCGTCTGCATAATGTGTTCTTAAATAGTAGAAAATAAAGTGGGATCTGTAGAGGGTAATGGTAACAGCGATGGCAGTGACAATGCTATCTATGATGACAACAATGCTTACCATTTGAAATCAGTATCTATAAAGCAATTATAATAACAGCTATAAGCTTCTATCATGTGAATCCTAAATTTTTGGTGTTCTGGGACATGTTACCAAAAGGAGCAACAATGACCCCCATGGTAGAACCCCTGAAAAATATTAGGGCAAGTTGAATAAAATTTTTGCTAGTAGAAATTCAATATATGCCAGCTCTTTTTTTTTTTTTTTTTTACTTCCCTCTAGGGAACTAGACTTGGAATCAGGGAAGGAGGGGAAACTTAGGGTAATGTGGATAAAAGGCCACTTCACCTATATTTGAAAAGCCAGAAAGAAAGATGGGAATAGTTCAATGGTGAGTTTGAACTACAGATGAATTAATGATGAATTTACAAGAAGAAACTTAGAATGACGAGAAAGCTAAGTCATTTTTGGTAACTATTTGTAAATCTGTAAGCATTATGGTCTCAAAATTAACATCTGTAACTAAAACAATAAAACACTGCCTAGAGCTAGAAGGCATCTTGGAAATCATTAAAGCTCTCTCCTTTTGTAAAGACCAGGCATTAAAGCTCAGAGAAGTTAAAGGCTTGATGACTGTCATATGGTCACTGGCAGAGTCGGGGCAGGAATATATGCATCATAATTCCCCTCTGACAGCTTTGAAAGGAAAGTTGGTTTTCACAGAGACTTCAGCTCTATAAACAGATTAAGCAGAATGTGACAGATGGATTGTGTTTATTGCTGCTCTCACTAACATGTACAATTATTGAGATGTTACATGGTGTAAGGTTTAGCATTTACTTGCTGAATCTTTTCTTTTTTTACTCACTGTTTATTGTACTGCTTGGAGAATGCTAAATATTTTGTAAACAATACAATTTATTTTTCCGAAAGGTTATATAACCACTAACTGGCGTTACCAACTGCAGTTAAACTTTATTTTCAAAGCAAATGATTTTTTCTCTTTTGGTGACCTGCTTTCTAGCAGCCACATACAGAGATGGAAAGAGCGTGCCTGTCCCACTGTGGTTTTGTTCAGGTCATGTTATTCCAGCATGAATTCTAAAGCCTGGATCCATGTCCCCCTCAACACTGGCAGGTTCTTCTGTAGTTCATGTAAATGGGAATGATTAATTTCTCTTTTGAGATGAAAAAAATTGATTTACATGCCTTTAAACTTGTGGGGTTTTTTCCAAGGTTCGTGTCTGAATTTTATTTCTCAACATATTTGTTCTTTTATTCTCCATGCTCTTGGCCTCAGAACAAAATAAGTGCCACTGCTGTCAGACCAATTATCCATCTGGCTGTATTCTGTACAATTCTCTTACTCTTTTTTTTTAAGCCTCAGTAAATTAACCACAGTGAATGTTTCATTTGTTTGCTAAGCACTGGCACTACGTTAGGACCACTGTCATCTCTGGGTAGCAAAGGTGAATCGGACAGAACATTCTACCTGAAGGGGTTCGGCAGTCAGTAGTACAAAAGGTCATTTCAAGGGAGTACGTAATTGTGTTGTATATGATTTGAAGGTCTGACGCATATTGTAAGCACCCTTGGTATCCCTTAATTATTAGGGTTTATCAATCATGATTGTCTCTAGGACTTTTTGATCAATTTTTACTTGTAGCCTGTAACTCTTTAAAAAGAGGCCCTTTCTTTGGTACATTTGCACAATGGAGTTCTATGCAGCAGAAAGAAAAGAGAGAACTCCTGCCGTTTGTGATAGTATGGATGGAACTGGAGAGCATCATGCTTAGTGAGATAAGCCAGGCAGCAAAAATTAAATACCACATGTTCTCACTTAATACAGGAGACTAATGAACAAACAAACAAGCAAACAAAACAGAACCAGAAACATGAATACAGGGAACACACTTTCAGTGTGTAGATGGGAGGGGGTAGGGGAGGCAGAGAAGGAGGCAAAGAAGGGGAACAGTTTAGTCAAGAAACTAGCATGGATGACCCATGGACACAAACAACACATGGGAATGACTGTGGGAGAGGATAAGGAGGATGGGGAAGGGGAGGGCAAAGGGGAAAAATGAGATGAATGTAATATAACAACAATAAATATATATATATTGCCCTAGCTGGTGGCTCAATGGATAAGCCGGCCAAAGGTTGCTGGTTCAATTCTGCAGCCAGGGCACATAACCAGGCTGCAAGCCAGGTCTCCAGCCAGGTCTGTAGCTGGAGGCAGGTGAAAGGCCACCATATACTGATGTCTCCCTCCCTCTCTCCCTTCCTCTGTCTCTAAAAACAATAAGTAAAATATTTTAAAAAATGTATTCTTTTAAAAAAAAGAAAAGAGGCTTTTCCACAAATTTACTACTTACCCTTGAAAAACTATCTATGCTTCCTTAAGAGAGGCTCCTAAGGTCCACAGAACATGGGTTTCGTGTCTTTAATGCATGATGCTTGTTTGATTACACTATGGAAGTCTCATTTGGGGGAGCTTCCCTCAGCTCCTTTTTGCTATAGGGTTAATATCCTCTTGCTAAGAAATTAATTTTGCTGAGAAATGGAATTAAAAAAAAGATTCCTTATACATTTCATTCTTTATAATAGATTCCAACCAGAAAAAAAAAAAAATACCCTGAAGGAATTAGAGGTAAGGAGAGGTACAAGTAGATTCACAGTAAGTACTCTGGCTCTGTGAGGTTTTACTTCTAGTCTGAGATATATAATCCTGACAATGTACACAAAGTGAGAAGAGGAACTTTTCTGTTAACCAGCCAAATCAGTTATTATCCACAATAAGGTTTGCATTGCCTTTCTGAATGGAAAGGACTAGCAACAAGAACAAAGACAATTCCTACAACATGTGGTCATTTACTTACATTAAATTCAGAAAACAAAGGATTTTAAAAAATGAAGAAAAAAAGCATTAAGGGAAAGCTAGTAAAATTTAATAATAATTTTTATTCTAAATTAGATTGAGGAGATTCAGGAATTAAAATGTTGAAGGAAGAAACATAATCAAGGGACTTACTGTTTTAAGGAGCTTGGTTTGAAATTCAACAAATATGAAAGTAGTTTGGACATGATTTTTATGTACGTTTCCCCCCAAACAATTCTTTACAGTATATACATACTACATTTGCACAGAAACTTAGATCTACACCGTGTACCATGCATTTTAGACAAGGCAGTGATTGAAGAGATAATGAACTATAATACCAAAGAATGAAATCTCTTTGGGGAAGCAAAAATGCATTAGGAGACCTCTTATTTTCATGTATTAGTGAAGTAGAACCTATAAGTGGTCTTTAGCAGGAGTTTACATAAGCTAATGAATAAGGAATATGAAAGCTTATATTTCATTAAGCTGACAAGAAATCAATCACATTTGATGAACCAGTAAGTTAGATTAATGCCAGAGAGTTCCCTGGGAGTACTCAAATCTGATCCACCTTTGGGCATAGACCAGGCGGGTGCTGTACTTGTAGGTACTACTCACAATGTCAGGGCCTTGGAATTCATTGAACAGCACCTTCAGAAGCAGCCTATTCACTCTTTTGAAAATCTGTGTGTGCACATCTTGGCCATTCTTGAACTGTTTGTAGTAGCAGCTTCATTGCTACCTGGCTTCTTGGGCTCTATTACTATCAATTGCAAGAAAATGTTATCATCCTAATAATGATGTAAAGAGAAATATAATATGTGATGGAAGGCAAGCATGATGTGACAGAACACTGGATTGGCTTTTGTCTCCTCAGCCTTCTTACAACTAGTACAGATTAATTATTTCTATTTATACCTCCTGCAATATAGTAATAGTGCTTAAAAGTAGCTAAATTGTACCTCCTTTCTCACTCTTTTTTAAAAAATATTTTATTTACTATTTTTAAAGAGAGGAGAAGGAAGAGAGGCAAAGAGGGAGAGAGACATCAATGTATAGTTGCCTTTCACCTGCCTCCAGGTATGGATCTGGCTGGAGACCTGGCTTGCAAACTGGTTATGTTGCCTTGGCTGGGAATCAAACCAGTGACCTTTGGGTTCTCAGACCAGCACCTTATGCACTGAGCCACCAGCCAGGGCCTCTTTTCTCTTATTTTAAGGTAAAAGTTAAGTGACTTCTCCCAGTAAAATATAAGAAGGGGCTGTCCTTAAGATTTTTCCTCAGTTCTATAGCTCAAGTCACATAATAGAATTTGCAAGTCAAGTTTTGACAAAGTTATAAGGTAGGGAGAACCACTAGACTATGTATGAGCTGATATTCTAAAGGAAATCTGCCTTTTTTCTACTTCCAGAGCAAGCCATGTCACCTTGGGCAAATTATATTATCTTAATTTATGATCAGTTGCTTTATTTGGGAAGTCATTCACTCTTCTACAATCTGTACTTCTAGCAATATGCTTAAAAATTTTTTTTTTCTAACTCTAAAATTCTATGGGTCTGTTTCATTACATAATTTTTCTAACTGAAACATTTTTAAATGAAAGAATGGGAATTTAGGAACCAAGAAGCCCTTGATGGGACAGAGAGTATATTTATTAACAATGCTAGAATAGTGAGCCTGGAGAGAACCAATATGACAGAGGAGTAAGTGGGGCTACATCAATCTCCTCCCAGTACCAATTTGGAATTACAAGTTAACCGGGGAGAAATCTTCCGGAATAGCCAACAGAACACCAGCTAGAAAGAAGCCTTATAAGCATGGACAGAGCAGAAAAGACCCCTTCATCACAATGTGACCAGTAGAGACATGAGAAGGCAGAATGGATGAGAGATGCTAAAAGGGAGTTTGGGGTGATGACTTAGAGGAGAGAAGTAGGGGAGCAGCCAAAGAGGTTCCAGTGCTGATCCATCCCTCATACAGCAGACAGAACACTCTTTTCCAAGTGGTGGTAGCCTGAGGGGAAGCCATATCCCTGCCCATAGAAATTAATCTGAACCTGCCCAGTGGTGATCACAGGTTAATTGGATTAACAAATCAAACACAGTGGATCTCTGGTAGTCCCGAGCCTGCTGACTAGGCTCAGACTGGGATATAAGCTGACGTCACCAGGGGCAGACCCAGAAAGTAAAGAAAGTGCACCTCTACAGCACAGAGGGTCACACCATGAAGACAGAAAGACAAGCAGACCAATCTAAGAAGCAGAAACAAATAAGAAGAGTCAACTAAAATGGGGAGGCAAAGAAACAAACTCCCATTGAAAGGAGAAATCTCCAGAAAGAGTCCTAAATGGAATAGAGGCAGGTAAACTATCAGATATGGTCTAGTGAGCCTAAAATTTTTCTGTGGTGTTTGCCAAGAACCTGAAAATTTTATTATTAGAATATTAAAACACCTCTTTTAATTGTGAGCTCTGTGGGAAAACAGTCTTACCTGATTACAGGATTATTTGTTGTTAAAGTAGAGGATTTGTTTTGAGCAGAAAAAGAATTATTATAATAAGTGTAAGCCAGCAAGCAAGAAAGAAATGTCAATTGTAGAATAGCCTCACATGTATAAACTTAGTCCAAGATTATAAAATACACAATGAATTGTAACCTGTTAGGATGAATATCTCGTTTTTTCCTAAGTACAACTTCAAACTTCTCAGTACTTTACTTACCAAATACTAAAGAATACAGTCCTCACTGCATGCAAGGCTCAGAAACCTGGATGCCTTCATTATATGTACTCATTAGATTTTGGTTGACTAATAAACTGATGATTGGAAATAAATCTCTAGAAGAAAACTTGTTTTGAAGTGACTTCTTGCAGATACTTTAATTTCTGGATTTTGGAGTTAAGTTCAACATTATACTTTGAAAATTATCAGGGTGCCAGAGTATCTGCTGGAGAATAAAATTTAGAAAGACACCACCTCAATCATGCCACTCTGGATAGTCTGCCTTTATGATAACTCTAGAGAAAATAGGACTGCTATATTCTTAAAATAGTCCAAAAGAAGTCATTGTATATTTCTGACAGCAAATCAGTTCCTTTCGCAAGTAAATTTCTCTTTTAAATGTAAAACTATTTCTGCTTGTTCCATTCTAGTAGAAATAGAATACAACTGCTTAGTAACTTACCTGACATGGCCTTCTAAAGTTAGAGCTAGTTACTGAGTTAGTGTAAGCCATCTCTTCACCATGCGAGCTCTTTACCTTTTTCCAGATAGGACTTTAGTTCTGAATTATTAGCTAGTTTTTATGAAAAAAACCTTAAAAGTTTCCTGTATCACATTTCAATGATGGTGAATTAAAAAAAGATAAGTTATTTAAACAGAAAATAAGTAAGAATGGATGGGGCTAGTAGGATAGACAAAGAAGGGCAATTCACTCACAAGGTATTCCAGAGGTAAGTGCTAGAAGAGGTCAAGTGCACCTCTGGGAATGGGTGGCACTGAAGTAGCTCAAGAAGGCAACTGGAGCCATTGAGCCAATATGCATTAAAAATTTGCTATAAACTCTAAGGACTGTGTGCAAATATTCAAGCTTATTACTAAGAGTAATTCATTAAGCTTCTATCCCTGTCGCACTCACCATAGTACTTCAGTGAGGGTAGGTACACATTTTTACATATGGTTTCCTGATAAACTAACTCTTTCAAAGGCAACAGGAAGGCAATGAAATGGTACATGGTAGAATTCTGACCCAATTTCTTTTCATCTCCAGTACAAATAGTCACAGCAACCTGAACCAAAGGGGATGTTGGTAGGGAGTTCCTTAATTTAGGAACTTTATCTAGCCAAACAATAAATGTCATTTAAAATACCCACAACCTGATACTTTTTTACATGGGAATGCTTTTATAAAATAGATCTATTTCAAACCAGTGTTTTCAAGATTTGCTTGTTCAACTCTTTTTTTTATTTTAAAATTCTGTACTCAGGAAGGCAAACTTCTCACCACAATGGAAGAAGGCAGATATTTTCCCTCAGTTTTCTTTGGTCTCAGTGGTCTGCTATATATTCTCAGTCCTTCACTTTGGTGACTAGAATGGCTGTGATTCAGAATTGATTCTTGGTAGCTACTGGCTTAGGGTGACCATATATTCCAGTTTGCTTGGGAAATCCTGGTCTTGTGTTTTGTATCACTGTTAATTATTCATGGCTCACCCTTTGACTTGTGACAGTGGCCTGGCCTGGACAAGAAGTGATAGTCACCATGAACAGTTTCTTTCCTTTTCCTCCTGTGTGAGGCCAGAGCTATTACCAAGGGATGAAGGGAGGGTTCACTCTGGGTGGTTTGACTCTTTCAGGAGGTTCTGCCTCACAACCAGCATTCTTCTCTTTGCCAGTCGTTAGGCTGAGCTGAGCTCTGATACAGTACACCCATGTGGGATGGGAGGCAACATTAGTGATGGAAGAGAGTGGAAAGAGATAAAGTCAAAATAGGAATTTGGTAAACAAAGTAAAGAATGTGGGAAAGCAGCAGATGATGGAAAGATTTGAAAGAAGGAAACGAAGAATAGAACACAAAAAATATATGAATAGGCACTCTATGAAGAAAGCAAACAGCATTGCTGTTTTTTCAGAATTTCTTTCACTGTCATTTCTCTAATGACATTTATTTTCACAATTCCCCAACCAGATATAACCAGGTTATCACTGGTCCCACCATTCTGTTTCTTTCTGTAAGGTGTTTGTTTCGGCATTAGTTTGCTTGTTTACTTTTTGGTCCTTTCTCCTGGTTTAAGTTTTCTTCACATTTTATTTATTCAAATTTCTGCTTTCATTAGGGTCAAACAATGAATTTGCATCAAGATTAGAATAGCTTAATGTGCCATTGTCAATAAACATGCATTTTTAAAAGAGACCATCAATGTCTTTTAACTTACCCAAGTGTGTTATGTAAGAGTCAATGGCAGGGAAAAAAAAAGGGAAAAAATTTTTGAGTCACTGTTGATTCCTTAATTTATACCCAAAGTCCTCTTCGTACTCCACATTACTCATAAATTCTTACACAAGGTCCTTACTAGCCCTAAGTCTAATTGTTCACAGTTGTTGTGACTGATGATTCATGCTATTATTGGTTTTGAAAGGATATTATTTTCCAAAAACATAGAGAATTTAAATTATTACAATCTTCCTCAACATGTAAGAGCTGTTCCACTCCCTACTCTATCTAGCTTTGAAAAATGAAATTACTCTTCTCAATGTGTGCCTGGATTTCATAAATATTAGAAGATAGTATAGTTTCATTCGTACCATTGTAAGGCTGATTGTGAAATTATCTTCTTTTTTAAAGGTTTTTATTTATTTATTTTTAGAGAGAGAGAGGAAAAGTTGCCTTTCTCACACCCCAAACTGGGGACCTGGCTTAAAACCTAGGCATGTGCCCTGACCAGGAATTGAACCAGCAACCTCTCACTCCACATGCCGGTGCTCAATCCACTGAGTCACACCAGCCAGGGCTTGATTGTGATATTATCTTAACATAGGGATTTATACGTTAATGTTCTTGAACTTTTAAAATTCTGGTCTCTCAATATAAGAATAGCAAATAAATGCATATATTTCTTTTTCAGGCTCTTTTTTCAGTCATTTTTGTATTATAGTATGTTTTAATGACTATTTTTACAGAAGCATTGTATTAAAATAAAAATTTTCCCAGTTAAATTTATGGACAGCGTATGGATTACTGGGAAACCAATTTGGCTAAGGATTAGGAGGACTGATTTCCTGTCATAACCGTGTCATGTGTTTGCCATGCGATCACTAATACACCCCCCCCGCCCAAAGCCTACTTTATCTGGTTACCTCTCCACCTACTACTGATACCTCATTTGTGTCTCCCTATGTATGCACTTCGTAATTATTCCACAAGAATCCTCTATTATATCGATATGTATGATACCATAGAATGCTCTATTCCTTGGCTTCCTTTTATGTTACCTCCAAAGTCACGGCTAGATCTGTTTCTTTTTCTTCTTAATAAACCCAAGATCTATCCCAATTCCAGATATATTGCAGACACTTAATGTTTATTAAATTAAAGAATAAAAGTCACAGTCTCTGCTATGCATTTCTGTTCTCATCTACAGATGGGGAATAACTAATTTTTTTCGGCTCTTCCCTAATTCACAGTGCAGATAGAGTGACTCCAGAAAGGAGATCTTGTCTTCTTTAAGTGGTCTTCTCTAAATCTCAGTTCAAAAGTACTCCGACCTGTGACATAATCTGTCCCATGTCATTTTCTGTTCTTTTGACTTTCCCAATGGAATGTTAGTTCTATCTGGCTTGTACCTTACCTGTCTTATTCTATCTAGGATCTGTTGTTCCTTTTAGAAGCACACATAGTAGGTTCTCAATATATACTTGACTGAACAATGGACTTCCATATTTGACACTGGGGAGAATCTAATTCAGTAAAAGTAAATTCTCTATATTTTTGTGTGATAAAATTCCTATGAAAGTACAAGATGCTTTTATCATTATTAACCTACTCTGAGACTTATCCCTTGTTTATAACAAGGGAATATATATTCTAAATGAATAAAATTATCTTATTTGATATAAACTTTTCTTATTTAGTTTTATAACTATTTTTTGGAAAGATTATGAGTATATGAGACTTTTATATGCAACTTATTTTCTTAAAATTTCTCAGATTCTTTATCAAGGGACTAAGGAGTATTTCTTGAATCCTTAGGTCATTTTTCAAAGTTGGAAGATCGTATTTAATATGAGAAAAGGTAAGTCTGTTTCAGGAACTAAACATATGTACATTTTTATTCAGTATGAGGATCTCAACTTGATATTTAGTTGTAATGTTGGATTGTGGCATGAAGTTAGCTGAGGGAGTAACACTCGGGTGTAGGTGAGTTCTCTTTTCTTTAGTGTTGATGTTTTATTAATCTGAATGTGCATGATAAATTGTAAAACTGCAATTGCACAGTCTTCTCCTAAAAGAAGAGTTTTAGTATTGATTCCTTTGTGCCTTCTGTGTTTTAAGGACATTCATGTAAAAACTTACCATTATTGCTGTGGGTTGGTTTGATGCTGCCATCAAGTAGTGTTTGACCCAGTCATTTCTCATATTTATTTCCACACCTAATCGATGAGGGTGTTGTGGAGAAATATGTGAACATGAAGATCACAATTATATACACATAGCATTATAGGAGAGTTGATCGTCACAGAACCACCACAGGTTTGCACATAGTATTAACTGCAAACAATATCCACAGGGAGCAGGAGTTTTGTGTTTTGCAGTATCATTTAATTTGATGTAGTCATTTTACAGGCTATTACCAATAAGCAACCTCCAGTATCTCTTACTTTGAAAATAAGACCAGTTAGAACACTTTTAACCGTGGATTGGATTAGAGGTCAGTTTAAATTCAATCAGGGGGACTTGATCCTACCATGTATGCTTCACCATATCATTCAGAAGAAAATCATTTAAGACCAAATTAAGGGAAAAAAGGGTGGAGCCCAGGCTCAACCAGCTATACCTCTCAGGGTCAGCTGCATGCTTCCAAATGTAGGCTTAGTGTAAAAAATAAAATAAAATCTTAATAGATTTTACAGTGGATGCTACTACACACAACTCATTTCCCACTTGCTATGTCTTAATCTACTTAATTGAGCTCTGTGAAATTTATAATGGCAAATGGTCATTTGGAAGTTTTTTATGCCAATGGCAGATATTTACTCATTGAAAAGTCAGGTCTCTATAATAAATAACATTTTATAATATAAAGAGTGCAATCCAAGCACATTTAACTTACCTTCTCAGATTCTGGATTTTATTTTTTGAGAGTTGCTAATCTGGATAGGCACCAAGCAGATTAAAAATGTAACACATTACACATTTAAATGTTAATTTTGCCAGTTTTGTTGAATCATGTGACTTTTTCATATACACTGAAAGTTAACTGACCCTCAGAGAGTTGGCCTTAACTGTCAAGTATGTGTATAAGTTAAAACTTCAGGTGAAATACCAAAGATTCTTTTTTAAAATTACATTTTCTTGCCTTTTAGAAAAATACAAGAAAAAGTATTCTTGAGGGATACTATATACTATAGTGTGAGGGTATATAAAAAGTTCAGTATAATTTATATCAGTTGGTATTCACATTATAAATATACACAATTCTTGTTTTTATATTTTTTATCTTAAAAATACAACATATTTTGTAAATACCATGTAAAGTATATTATAAACAAAAGAATATTTCAATTTTTTCAAATTCAAAGCTTTCCTATTCATGCTTCTCTAAAAACAAAGTATAACTGATAGCAGTGCATGTATGAGAGAACCAAATTTATGGGCTAGATTTTAAAGTATTTTTTTATGATTTAAACAATCCATGATGTATATATTAAAATTCTATATTGTTGAATTTAGTAAATTTTGGTACTTTAAAGGTATGTCATGAGAAATCAAATGAGGTCACTGCTTGAAAGTGTTTTGAACCTTGGATAATAAAGTGCAAATGTGATACTGGTGTCTTCACCTTAGCTGTGTGCAGGATCATCTTCCATCTTTTCCTTGCCCACAGTGGAGACAGAGCTTCTGTTTCTCTCAATACGCTAGGCCAATATTTCTGATTTCATACGGACATGTAATTTTCTCTAGTGACCACATCATTTTCAGAGAGAGAAGTCAGAGAAAAGTGGATGGCAAGAAAAATGAAGTTGGAATTTTTTATGTCTTTATACATTTTCTCTCTTATTAACATGAAAGGTGCTTCTTGTATAGTAACCAACTTGACATATAATTTTTAATATATTTGACAAATACAAATAAAATATTTCACCTTATTAGCCCAGTAAAGATAAGTCTCTTGATTGAAATGCTATTAACCTCCTAAACCTTAGCAGTAAAAATATATTTCTCATAAATTAAAGAAAGTGTCTCTAAACGTTACATTGAGGTTTTCCATTTTAAACACCCAAAGACTGAGATAAAAAGGGGTTCTGAATCATGAATAAAATAAGTTCTTCAAAAACATAAAAATCATCTCCTCTTTTAAAATTATAGTTACAATCAGTAGTGCTAAGAAGTACATTTTTCATTGAAAGTTTAAGAAATATTTTGTATGATGATCCCATCATGTGGATTTAGTTTATAAATATTAATCAACTCTGATATAACAGACCTTCCTTTATTTAGGGTCACTGTTGGTCATCACTTTTACAGCACTGACATCCTATTTAGTATTCCATACTGTTAGAAAATTTGGTTTTAAAACTACATTGTTTCAGAGCTACCTTTGTTGATAATAATAAGTTGGTCACTATATTAAATTCATGCCATTATAAATCATTTTAATGTGTTGATTTTCATATCTAGGCTGTAGAATATTCATTTTCTTATTTTATCTTCTTAATAAATACAATCATCCACCAAAAAAGATTAAGATGATTCTCATTGCTTATTACACACCAGAAATAATAAGTGCAAATAAACTGAACTTTATGGTTTAATTTGAGAATGATTCATTTCCCTTTTTTTTTTATTAGCTTGATCTTCATAGGTTTTTTAAATTCATAGAACCTTTGTTACTATTTGAGAAATAGTGTATTTTGAACATCAATCATAATATTCCATTTAATGCTTTCAAGACCATAGCAAGCAAAATTCCCTGAGATTACTATTGCCAATATTTCAATTTAATGAGAATGAAAACCCACTCAATTATTATGATCCTGTTTTCAAGTATAGAGTCACTAATAATGTCTTAGCTTATATGTGGCTATATATCTTGATCTTACCTCATGTTTCTAATATTTGCTTCTTTTCCATTGCAGTTGGTCTTAGAAAACATCTTAATGGCAGCAAATATTCTTTTATCCTGGAGAGCTAGACTCTTATTTAACACATTACACTGCATTTCATTTTGGTTAACCCACTACTTACAATGAGTAACTCTTGACCAGAGTGAAATAAGCAAGTCTGTGTTGCTGAGTTTCTATTTTGTATGCCTTTCAATACCATCTTCAGGCAAAACTAATAATGTACTGGGTTCTTAATAAGTTTAAACACATTTTAGCAGAAAAAAAGAAAATCTTTGTTTTAAATCTATGCCTGGATACTAAATCGCATGTACAACAATGATCACAGCTTAGCCAAATACAGGAGATCAGCTGTCAGTTTCAGCAAAGGTACTGACTTCAAATTCGGTAGGAGAATGAGTACTTTAAAAATATATCCTCATTAGAGTTTTCAATGTCTCATGGCCAGTAGCTATCACTAAAATGACAGATATTTTGAAGATTCATAAGCTCACTTAATATTAACTGAAATGCCAAGCTTTCCTGTGGGATTGTCATTTCATTTTTTAATTTTTTTATCTTGGTGAAGAAACTTTGACCACATTATTTAAGTTCTAATATGAGACCTTTAACTGCCCAAGAGCTATCTTTTGAATCTCCCAACAGTATAATGTTGGTGTAGGTTAAAATTCCCATAATAAGTATAGGGCTATGCCTGCCTTACCCTTCTCCCCAATACTGAAACTGGGTAAGTCATTTTCAGGGTTTAGGAAAGAACATAAAATTTGATACTGATTCTGCTGCTTACAATGAGTTGTTGTGAAGAAAAAAAAATAAAGCTGATGTGATATCAAAGGACTTTGAAAACTTTATGGTACAATTATGATCTTATTGAAAAAGTTTGGGGACCTGCTGACTCATTTACACCTCAAGATGCTGTAGAGCAGTAAGTATACTCTGTAGTATATGGTACAGCCAAAATTCTTCCACTAAATACACCTCATATAGATGGCCAAAATATCCTCTCATGTACCTTATTGTGCAAACTCATTTTTGATCATCTCAATCTTTATATTTATATGCTAACCTACAATTCTTCCATCAAAGCATACAGACAAAAAAATACACATACCTTTGAAATTTTCCATTATTTTTCAAGAATTCCTCCTTGGAAGTACATACTTATTACCTTTAAAAACTGCAAATCAGCCCTGGCTGTTGTGGCTCAGTGGATAGGCACCAGTCTGCAAACCCAAAGGTCACTGGTTCAATTCCCCAGCCAGGGCATATAGCCAGGTTGCAAGCCAGGTCTCCAGCCAAGCCCATAGCTGGAGACAGGTGAAAGGCAACCATACATTGATGCTTCTCTCCCTTTCTTCCTCCCTCCCTGCTCTTCTCTCTCTGAAAATAATAAATAAAAAATTGTTTAAAAATTGCAAATCAAACGTTCTTGTATTTTTAAAAAATATTTATTATTATTTTTTTAGAGAGAGGGGATGGGAGAGAGGCAGAGGGAGAGAGACATCAATGTACGGTTGCCTTGCACCTGCCTCCAGCTATGGTGTTATATTTTTAACAAAGCATGCATAATAAGTTTCCTTCAGTGTTCATAAACATTCCCTTCCTTATGCCTATAATTAGAATATTAATTTAACTGAATCAATAAACCAGGATAAAAATCTTGTATCTTTAAATAAACATTTTTTCTAGTCTGATTAATTTTGGGAGTTGTTGCTTTTATTTTTGATCAGTATGAAGACTTCTATTGACTATTTAATAAAAATGTATTGTAGTATCTTTATGGGATCAGCCAGATGCAATTGTGGGCATGGAAAAATATTTATCAAATGCTTCTTTTGTGTTTGTATTGCATGAAGGCATTTTCCTATGTGGTCTTAAGTTTTTCAAATATAGCTCTTTACTTTAGGTTCCTTCATGCTTATACATTTTGTAAAGAGTATTCACAAACTTTACTTGGCCCTGGTTTAAAATAGGTTATTAATTTGTTTCCCTTAATTGTGAGATGCAATTGATATTTGTTGAAAATCTCTTGCCTACTTGAGGCTGAATTTAGGTACTGAAACTTAGGTATTTAAAACAAAGATAATCTTTAATTCTTACATGCTGTGATCCCCAACCTGCACAAGAGATTGGAGTCTCCAAAATGTTCAGTAACAGCAAGAGTGAAACTAAGATGCAAACCTATGTTTGTTTGCTCCAAAGGCTCCCTTTTTTCTCTCCCATGCTTTATCTGTGGGATTTATATATAGTCTCTAGCTGATGTTTTTAAGTTACTATTTCTGATATTAATAAACCTATTGAGAATAGTCACAAAATATTTTTCCTAATTATGAAAATAAGTGTCCTGAAATTTGCTTTTATTTTTAGACTGTAGAAATAATATCTATAAATCTTAAATTCTTACATTTCATTTTTGGTACCATTTATTCTAGAGCATTAATAACAAGCCATTTTAGTCTGTCCTTTAGACATAACTATACTTCTTGCCCAGGACAGCCTACATTTTGCTGTAGGGTAGAATAAAAATCTAGTAAAATCAATTTACATGTTTTTTCATGTGGGGAGCAAGGTGTAGGCAATAATTTTTAAACATTTGAGACTAAAATAGTTGTATAATTTTCCTGATGCGGCATACTATTGACTGATAGTTATTATTTTAGATAGAAGAGTAATTCTCCCACTATGGAATGGTCACACTAATCTTAATTTTTTCCTGTTACTCTGAAAGTGTAAGGCAGACAGGATATTTTGTAAAGATTATTTTCAGTGATTACATACTTTTGCTTTTCCTGAAAATAAAAATTTAGAAATAAGATACACATATTATTAACACTCAATATGCAAAGGCTTTATTTCAACTGGAAATAGTACAGCTTGATGAGTTAGAAAATACTTAGGGTTTTTTTATACCTTGAATACATTTTGGGGGGAAATAAAAAAAAAACAGTATAGAGGCTAGTTGATGAAAATACTCCCATTAACATAATTGAACCACTTCTAGGATGTTTCTCTGCCTCTTTCCCTTCCCCTTTCTCTGGAAATAACAAAATCTTTAAAAAAAAAAGACTTGAAATTTTAAGTGTTATCATTATTCTACAAAGAAATAAGACCTCTGAATATGTTAAATGTGATGATTGAGATGGCTAAAAGAGTCAATTTGGTTCTTGCAACTATTTTGAGAATCGAATAAATAAGGAAAGATGAAACATATAAAGAGTGCATTTGACCATGAAGGAGATTGAAAAATATAAAGTATGAACTATATAAATGGTCAGTTAATACTAGATATGAAGCTTGACCACATAATTTTAATGTTCCTGCCTCTCAGAAAGATGAAGAACAAGAAATGATGGACAAAGAATTATTACTGCAGAATTTTAAAACTTTCCTTTAGATCTTACTCATATTTTAAATCTAGTCTTATGTCATTTCTGAACTTTTTATAATATTTTTATTTGTAAGACATTAATATTTTGATAATTATTTACACAATAATTTTATAATGTAGTACACTTAGGGATTTAATAAATTAAAAAATAAACCAAATACCTCTTATGAATACTTAAACATTTAGATCCCAAACAGAATTGTTAAGAAACAATGTATTAGTAACCTCATGTATCTTAAAACAAACTGACATACCATATCACATAACTTCCATATAAGACCATTTATTCTTCCAAATATATACTATTCACACAATTAATTTTATTTTTTATTTATACAATTTATAACTGATGTGGATTTACTTTAGTTTGGTTTTACAACGTGCACTTAAAAGAATTAAACACTTTTCTGAGTGTGTATTCTTCACCTCCTCCTCCAATGGTTTTGGAAGTTAAACTGTGAATGTAAATGTTCTCAAACTTTTCATCATTTTATTTTTCTGTATTATGTGCTTTCTTTGATAATTTTAGAAAACATGTGTTTTATCAAGTGGCAAATCTTTTATTAACTTCTAAGAACAAAGTTGATCAAAAATTGCACCTAGGAACTGCTTTGAAATTCTGTAGTACATTGCAACTCATGAGCACCTAAAATTTCTCTAGGGCCATGTGATTAATCATGCACTGGACAGATGAGGCAATACAATTTATTCCAAGTAATTTCATGTTTCTGTATCATGCTATTCCAGTTGCTTAAACATGCTATTCCCATAAAATGCCTTAGTTCTCATAAAGATTATGACTTTATTTCTCCATTTTTCAAGGTAACCTTACGGAGGCCCACAAGGTACAATTTAAATGAAAATTTGCTTAAGTGTATCTTGCTTTATATGATAACTATAATGCTGAAAGTTTCCAACTATTTAAACTTAAAAAAACAACAACACTTACATTAATGTTGCTTACTAGTTAAAAATATTCTAACAGCTTTCCTTTATAACTTTAATTTATACATTTGAAATCTTTACATTCTCAATAAAGTGGGATAAATCCTTAATTTATTAACTTAATCAGCAGTTTTACATCATTCCATGTTCTGAGAAAGAGGAATAAAATTAATACCTACACCTTACAATATTGCAAGAAGAATAAAAGTACACTTTGTATATGGCAGAAAATAATGTAAATAAGTTTTATAATCTCATCACATATTGGGAAATAACATAAAACTACTGCTTATAATACATGAGAAAAAATTCTTATCTACTTCTGTATTTTAAAAATCCTGCAAAAATTTACATTTAGATGTTCAACTTTTAAAATATACTGGTCTTAATGGAAATAAAGCTTATACTCCAGAAAAGGAAAACATTGTAATTAACATATAACAAATTTTGCTTTTCTCAAACATTTGAAGTGATATGAGGTGTGATAAGCTTATTAGTCTTACTGTCTTACAAATGATGGCATTGTTGTAGTTAGCAAAAATTTTTACTCAGTTCAATACTAGAATCAGTACACAGATAAGATATATACTCTCAATTTCTTATTAAAACCTACAATCAGGGATTTTGTATCTGTACTTTTATCACCAATTTTGTGCTCTAAATAAAATAGTGTGCTTAAAACTTAAAAAATGGTGGAAGTCTCTTCCCTATATGATTTCTTCATGTTGGAGTAAAATGTGATTCAGGTAGGCACAAAAAAGAAAATATTGAATAAGTTTCAATCTATGATATTTGGTGGAATAAAGACATTGGGGCAATATTTCCAGCATAATGTGGTAACTTTTTGTAGTATCATCACATTCTACATGCCACTTAACCGGTAATTTGATTAGTGCATACCATTGCCTATCACTATAAGAGAACTAACTGACAGTATCATTTTGCAAATAATACTCAAGATATGACAAACCCACAAAAATAGGAAAATGCTCAAGAGATAATTTTACATTGTCATCAACCTCTGCCTATCTACATCAAGTCAAGGCCTCAGAACGAGGTATCCTGTTTGGCATAGCTCTTTCACCTTAGCTTCCTAACATTTTTTGAAAGACTGATTCTCCAGAGCTTCTTGCACCATCTCTTTCCCTTTGTCCAAGCTACGTATTTAGAATACCTGACTTTGTTCACAATGAAGAAACCCACATGAAAACTGATGCCAAACAGATTTAGTTTTGTACAGGAGTTATCTTTAGCAGGTTGATGATGCCTGGATCCATCAGTATCTAGAATTCTTTCCAGAAAGTTAGCAAAAATCCATCATTACAATCAACTATAAAACCTTCAGATATCTTTAATATGTAGAGAAAAACATATAAGTTATATGTTATAATAAGTTAATGTATGAAATAAAACATTGAGATGCCAACTAAAAGAAGTGACTGGTATAACTTTTTAAAGCTATTCAGTTAATTATCTTAAATGAAGCAGTTCTTGAAAGGGATATATTACAAAGAAACTTTAAAAAATCCTTTAAAAGGGTTTGAAAAGTTCACAGAGAGTAAGTCTTCTTGTGTTCAGAAATATATTATTTAAAGCTTTGAAATTATAAGCATGTTAAGAAAATGGCTAATGATTATATATATTTATCTCCTAGAACATATAAAAACCAGTTTCATGAACTTAGATTTTGTGAAGTTCTTTTTTATATAAAAAATTTGTATTTGAGTTTTTAAAAAAAGATTTTATTATTTTTAAAGAGAGGGGAAGGGAGGGAGGCAGAAGGGGAGAGACATATTAATGTATGGTTGCCTTTCACCTGCCTCCAGCTATGGACCTGGCTGGAGACCTGGCTTGCAACCTGGTTATGTGCCCTGGCTGGGAATCAAACCAGTGACCTTTGGGTTTGCAGGCCAACACCTTAACCACTGTGCTACCAGCCAGGGCTGAAGTTCTTAAATTTAAATTAAGCCTTAGCAGTGTATATAGAAGTAACATCTTCTAGAATTCATAAAGTCAAACTTGACAGAAGTTCAACCTTAAAAATTTTCCTTCTACTGGTAGAGGTGATGAGTTAATCTATTAAAACTAGCTAATTGAGTATTTGACCTTCTGAATCATGTGAAAAATAATAATAAAACAAGCAGTTTGAAGCAAATAGTCCTGGTAATTGACTCAGTCCTCTTTCTGCAGCATCTCAACACTTCCTTATCCCCTCAAACCATAATCTTGATTTAAGATAAAAATATTAAAGACCTTGAAGAGCACGTAGCCTTGAGTGGTGACTTTATTAGCAAACAGTTTTTACTAGAAACTTGAACTCCACATAATACATCTCACACATAATTGCCTATAGAGAAAGTTTTCATTTTTTTAATCCTAAGGTATCTTGGGAAATGTGATGGTTAGGCTTTCAATTGATTTTTTTTTAAAGGTCATTTATTTAAAATTTTTAAAAAATGTTTTAAATGCAATATGTTAATTTGTATTTAGGTGATAGTTTTAAGTTGCAATTCAATTCTTGCCTATGTTTTAAATTAATAGTTTATTTTATGATACTATTTCAGCATGATTTAGTCTCATTACAAGTCTGTAAAACTTTATCTAATCAAAACCTTTTTCAACATGTTTTTACTATTTTATCTGAGACAAACTATGGAAATATCAAAAAAATCAAATTGAGATGTTTTAGTAAATATATTTGAGGTTGTTTAACACAGTAGTTTATATACAAAGGACTTAACCTATTTAAAAGAAAATGATATAGAATGAAAATTGAGGAAGTTTTGAGAAATCATTATAGTGAAATTTAGGTTACAATAGTTTTAAAGAAAAAAATGATATAACTACCCATCCTCTTAAATACTAACAGTATTTTTATTATTGACTAAAAGCCAATGAATGACACTTTGAGAAAATGCTTCAAGTTTTCTTATGCCATATCTCCCAAAACATTTACCAATAAAAATTGGAAAGCCAAAGACGTCATTGTAATTTGAATGCTCTTTGTAGTTCAAGAGGATTGGAGTACTCAACTGAGTCCTTAATCAAAAATTTAGCATCTCTATTCAAATAGAATGACAGCTTAAGTCTAGCATATCTATTCTCAACAAGCAGTTAAAAAATAAAATAAAATGGAGATTCTACATCATTTAACAACAGAAATAAATTGTTGTATTTTACCCTAAAACATTATTCCACATGCATTATAAACTCACAATTCAAGAGAAATGTGTTTTACTTAATAATTTTAATCATAATATATAAATCACATTTTTAAGACTGAGGCACTGTGGTTCATAAGAGTTCATATTTCTTCGCTGCTTAATATAAAGAAGTCAATTATCTGAATCAAATAATCTTTTGATTATCAGCCATTTGTACGTATGATTTCATTTATTTGTTGTTCTTTTATCTTACACTGAGTTGAAACTGATGCAAATTGGCCTTTGTTTTGGGCAGTGAATAATGATGTGATTTTGGAAAGGAAAAGAATGGTTGTTTTTTCATAAAAATTCTTTAATCATTTTCCAGAGGTAAATGTACTTAAACGCTAAACACCTGACCTTTTAAATAAATGCAGACCTACCTTGTTTTCCACAACAAGCCTCTATTAATTTCCATGAGACAATGTTTTCACAAATGTAAGGCAAAACAGATGTTAAATTACTTAACAGAACTCATAATTTAAATAATTAAAACTAATTTGTGTTTAAAGCTATTTGCAGATTTATTAGAGAAACAAATACAAATATGCATTTCTACAGAACTGTTTTTCTTTTTCCAAAGTGAGCTTAAAACTTGTTCCACAGTTTTTACTTGCTTATATATCTATGGTAACCCAAGTATTGGCTTCTGTACCACTTGTAATGAGACAATTGCCCTTCCATTGCAATTATAAAAAACTATTTAAAAAAAATTCGGCACATACACGTCAAATAGTTTTCCTTAAAAAAATAATCTAATCAAAATATTGAATACTTTAGATTTAAACAATATTTATTTACAAATCTGATTTGATGTACTTTATTAATTACACAAGGTAATGCTTCAATTTTCAAAACAGTTTTTTTAAATATAGACCAGTGGAATGACATCCTATCTAGTAATATGCACTACACTTCAATTTTTTCAAAATCAACATGACAAGTTTTCTAGTACTTTCATTTTTTTTTGAAAAAAAATGTTATTTAATTGGGGCACATATCTGATGAAACAGAAAAACAACATGCAAAATTCCAAAAATAATCTGATCTGTTCAAGTAATATGATACTTACCCATTATGTAATAAGACATCTATGAACGACAGTGCATAACAATATTATGTATTTATGTTTATGAGAAACCAAGCAGGAGGCAAAATAAGTTCATCCTGTTTTCTAATCGTGTGCAATTTCATATGGCTGTTTGCATCATTTCAATAAAGTGTGTACACTAAATTTATAAGACTGCATTGCACTGAAAATGATTATGGATTGCCATGCTTGCCCTGTATTTAATGAGTGATGAATTTCTCCTACTAACAGAGTAACTGGTCTCAAATTGTGTCTGTGGATGTGTAGAGTATTAAATTATATTTTCATCTCCTTTCAATTGCTGCCTTGGAAAGCAAGAATTCCCTTCTTGAAGAAGACAGAGTAAATAAAATTTACTTAAGAACTCAGTGAGGAATTAGCATGTGATTCAAGAATGCAATATAAGAATGAATTCAAAGAAATGCGATTATCGGTACC
Organism: Noctilio leporinus; assembly: GCA_004026585.1. NCBI lineage: Eukaryota > Metazoa > Chordata > Mammalia > Chiroptera > Noctilionidae > Noctilio > Noctilio leporinus. Next base: position 278,645 of record PVIW01000649.1, read on the forward strand.
TTTGTTGATATCTATTACCACCATTAAAATTTCCAAGGAAAGATAGGGCCTATTAATATAGGGATTCCATTCATTGTTAAATTACTAAAATCTACCAATTCAATGCTTTCACACTGTTTATTTTTTCCAATAGAAAAATAAATCTCATACATTAGAAGTGGTACACAAAAAACGGGGATAAAATTTATCAGATTCTTGATAGCACCATTTACACATTCTTAAAGTAAACATTAATATGCACTTTCTTAGAAAGCGATATAAATATATAATACAGGACTTGCTAACCTCTGTTAACCATCTGAATACGATGGAATAATCTATCTCTACTGTGCAGGTAGGCTTGTGCATGGTGGTGTGGCAATATATTTTAAAAGTTTGTTACAGATGTGATGGGAAGCTGAAAGGAGTCGGATAAGCAGAAAAAAGAGCTTAGATCTATTGTAAGCAATGAGTCAAAATGAGCCGTTACAGGTTAGAATTTATCTTTGTTTTTGATCATTCAATGAGAAAATGACTTCCACAGAAATAGAACATTTAACTGTTTCAGGAGTGGGGAGGGTGAGGTGAAGTAGGATTGAAAGTCCTACAGGTAATAGCAATAACTGGAAGTGCAGACGAAATTGGTCTTCATTGCAAAGAGGAAGGCAGCCGTTTAAAAAGTCTAGGTGCAATGTTGTGGTGCTGAAAGAAAAGCTCCCAGTGATAAAGGAAAAAGAAAAAAAAAAAAAAAAAAAAAAAAAACTGCAATGCAACTTCAAGCAGTAATTTTGTGGTGCTGAAAGGACAGCTCCCAGTGTTGAGGAAAAGATCTTGGATCTAGAATGAGGTGTCCAATCTGTATGATAAACAGCACACTGTGTCTCAGAGCGCCCATTCAATCTCAGTAAGTAAATGAAATATTGATTGAAAGTGACCCTGAAACAGAATGCATTAAAAAGACATAGAAAGCTGCAGAACTGAGGTAATTCGTATTCAGCATGTTCACCAGTCTCCCTATAGCAAAACAAGTCTATAAATAGTTGCATTTCATAAGATGTTTGGTCCTTGTATCATCAGT